>JASDQU010587432.1:85794-104849 GCA_032191745.1 Picea mariana | reverse complement strand
TAGTTACAACTTCCAAATGTAAAGGCAGGGATAAAACTCCAAGAGGAATATACAATCATTCAATATCAAGAGAGAGTTGAAATTTCCATCATTTCCCCTTCATTCCACCCAAGAATATATGAGAGATAATAAAACTTTACATTAAGTCATCACCATCAACCAATCATTACATAGAACCTGATATTGCTTCCTGAGACTTCTTCAATTTCTTCAATTCTTCAATTCTTGGAGTATTTTGATCCTATAGATAATATTAATCAATGTATTCTCTGAAACTCCTCCATTTTTCACTCCTTGAATCCTCCCCAAAAGGAGGTTATAGAAAGAATGGTAGACTTTATTCAATTTTGGTCTATTCAGAAGACCCAACTTGTACAACATGCCCCGTGCTCAATATTTAACATCTAATTTTTAAACTCACACAAAAGAAACTAAAATTTGTACTATTTCCAATGAAAGTGGTCCCACTTCATTTGGATTTTATATGAAGAAGTTATGACTGTTTTACCCGGAACACCTGTTTATTGACTAGCTTCAGGACTCGTCACAAACCCTATATTCCACATAGTGTATCTCCATAGTTATAGCGAATCAAGAGATGAAATTTTTATTAGAGGTACCTTGATATGTATTATCAATACCATAGAAATGTCACCATCTGAATCATTCTAGAAAAAATGTTATAGCAAAAATGCTAAGATGACCTGAAAATAACATACCTTAGAACACATCACCAAAAGACTTAATCCTCCCTTGAAATCCGACCTTCTTTACTTTTGATTTCCTTTGAAATTCAACCTGTATCAAATGAATGTATAATAATATATATTTATACCATTTATGTCACTTCCTTTTAACATTAGGGCCGACCTAACACTTTCTTATTTTGTAATTCTTTTCTTTAATTATCTTCAGGGCCTACATGTACTTCCTTCTTCAATTCACTTTGTCATCTTCAAAAATTCATTTCTCCTCAACCATGAGGATCCACACGACGTGCCACATACCACTGGAAACAACATGATGTATACTATCGATCCATGGGTGTTGTATATGCATGTGCATTTTCCTTCATGTCCAAATACCTTCATCAATCTTGTGGTCCAAAACCCATGACTAGGGTTGACATCAATGGCAACAACAAATATTCCAGCAAAAACATATATTGCCAATGACACAAATAGAGTTGTTCAATAAGTTCAAGGAAGAGCACAAAGAAGTTAAAATTTTCATCAAAACATTTGTGCAACAAAAACCACGGTTTGTTAGACCCATCACTGTTCGTGACACTTATTGTTGTCATTATCATGTGGAATTTGAGTTGTATTACAACCCTTTTTTTTTATTTTGGTAAAACTTTATGGCCATGTTCACCTCCTCCTTCCACATTCCATGTTTTTATATCTAAAATTCTATGTGAAAGAGAAGATGATGATTTATTTTACAAAAAAAAAATGTGTTGGTGGAAATAAATGTGATCATTGTGGAAATCTAAGTTTGTTTCATTCAAAGTATCATATTGATATGAATGATCAATCATTTTCTAATATAAGAGTCAATTGGAAGAGAAATGAATATATCAACAACACGGCTCCGCATTCTTCAAATGTTATTTCCAAAAGGATTGATTTGAAGGTAGATAAATTATGTGTGATAGATTTTTTGAAGAAGTTTGAGGAAGAAATCTATAAATACACCAAGAATTCACATAGAGCTCGATGGCAAGATATACAATTCAAACAATCCTGTGAAGTGTTTCCACTAGGGACAATTTTGTCTGTAGCTTATTTTGCAAAGAATTACACATTTATTGCACAAAAAAAAATACAGAGAGAATATTATCATTCTGATTAAGTCACGATATTTGTCCACATTTTATATAGACATGCTCAACATAGTATTGATAACATAGAAAGCACCAACGACAATCGACATGTTATTGAAGAATATCACTTTTATATAAATGATGATCAAGCACACGACACACATTATGTACAACATTGTTTTGATAAATTTTATGATTCATTGAAAGAACGCAAAATCAGATTCAATCGACATTGGATATGGTCAGATGGGTGTGCGGGTCAGTTCAAATCTTCACGATCATCTATTGGTTATGTTGTATTCATAAAAAATTAAACATTCCACACTGTTGGAATTTTTTTGAGACTGGTCATGGAAAATGAGAGCACGACGATGCAGGGTCATGTGTAAAATGAGCACTTCGAAGGTATCAGATGAACCCTCATGCCAATCGATTTGAATCCACTGAACAAGTTGTTGAATGGTGCAAAATGGCGCTAATCCATGAATATAATCGATCAAGGGATGTGTGCAGGTATGTCTATATATAAATGTTACACATGTACATAGGATATTTTTATTTGAACCTGTTCAAATTTATATTCAAACTTCAATCATTTTCTTGAGAGATTTCAAGTTAACAAGTTCTTGTCTTGTGCAGGTTTTTTTGGTACGTTGGAATCCAAGATGTAAATAGATCAATCTCATATGATGCCATTACAACACCTGGGACACGAAAAATACATTCAGTTAAAAAAAACATTTTCAAAATGTGTTTGCATTTGATAGAAGAAATGAGTCTTGTTTTTGTTCAATTTGCATAGAGGACACAAAATCCATAGATATCCGTGAAAACAAAAATGCAGGATATGTTAAAGCTTGCAGACATACCGAACTTAATGTAAAAAGGAAAATTTCATTTGCAATACCAGAGGAGACAAAATCAAATGAAACTATAGTGTCAGTTGATGGCAATAGAGTTTTTGATCTTGTTAGAGAAAACAATTTTTATGTTTAAATTTTTTCAAATAACTTGTAGATGTACTTGTGTGATAATATAACATGAACTATTATTTTTCCAATATATCCAATTATTTGCAGAAGATGTTTTTTCCATGGTTGCACCTATAGAAAATACTGAAAACATGAAATATTATTTGATGTAATGCACAAAACAAAAGATGAGGCTATTAGAAGATTTTGATGATAACGATTGTATATATGAAAAATGATCCATTGTATTGAAAGGATTTTTTTTCAAGAAACTCATCAAACTGATACTCATGTTTACTTTCAAGACTACCAGTCAAATGTCACAAGTTGTCAATATAGTCATTTGGTATGTGCATCGCACATACAATTAATAGAAGTCCAATAAAAAAAAATAATAAGTTAGAAAATGGAAAATGTTCAAAGTCGATCATGAATGAATAATTGAAGATGGAATACCATTACGATGTTTTTAAACAAGTGACGCATGTACATTCCATAATTTTTTATTTTTCATTGAAAGTACATTCCATAATTTGATGACTTGTTTTGACTATTTTCAATCATATTTCCAAATAGGATATTTATAAAAAGGGTATGTATAAAAAACTCCTAATCATTCTTAAAAAACACAAACAAAATATGGTTCAACCATATTTTATTTGTGTTTTTCAACCATTACACCAATCAAAATTGAGTTGTATACCTCTTGTATTGTGAGCATTTTATTTTAAACTAAAAAATTGTTAAACACCATTTCCATTGAACACTTACTTTTTTCAATAGTATTTTTTCCATTTTATTTTAATAATGTTGCATTAATTTTAAAAAAAGTTAAACATATTTTATATTTTCTATTGTAATAATATCTTCTTTAAAATTTTAACTCATTCCGATTTTTATTTTATTTTACGAGCATATATAAATCAAAATTTAATTGACCATATTTTTATTTTGAATATTTTTTTTTTAATTATTGTTCTCAAAATTAAAGAAAAGTTAAAAACATCTCTTTCATTTTGATATTTTATTTTATTAAGGGTATATGAACTTTGAGGTGAATATCTCTTCTATCTTTAACATTTTTTTAATGACTACATGATAAAATTAAATAAGAGTTGATCATCTCTTCCATTTTAAGGTTTTATTTTATTGTCGCATCATTTTGAGCATTTTATTTTATCATTATCACACAAACCAAAAAAGAGTTGAACATCTCTTCTATATCAAGATTTTATTGTATACATATTACCTATATAATTAATTTGGATATTTCTTCTATCTTGAGAATTTTATTTTTATTACTATTGCACCAATCAAAGAAGAGTTGGACATCTCTTCTATCCTAGATTTGAGAGCATTGACTTCTTTGAGTAATTTTTTTTTTTTTTTCATTTTTTAGATTAATATTCTAACAACTAAAAACAATTTAAACATCTCTTCCACTTGTTGTAATAACACTTTACTAATAATATTATATATATACCAATATATCCAAATTCTAATTATTAAGTTGATTTACATTTAAAATTTGAAATTATTTAGAATCTTCATTTTAACAATTAAGTTGATTTTCATGTAAACTTATTTAGAAGTGTTAATCATTAGAATAAAATTGTAATTAATAGATCTCTTCTCTAATAAAGATTAGGAAATTAATACAACCTTACTTAAAGTCAAGTGAATTAAATTGTAATTAATAGATCTCTTCTCTAACAAAGTTAAGGAAATTAATACAACCTTGCATAAAGTCAAGTGAATTAAATTGTAATTAGTAGATCTCTTCTCTAACAAAGTTAAGGAAATTAATACAACCTTGCCTAAAGTCAAGTGAATACCCTTACAAAAATGCATGGGGTTTATGTGAATAGTACTAAATCATAGCCTTCAAATCGTTTTCCTAATGTAATTCCCTTTCATACATGTTATATGAGTTGTACAATGGGTATGTGTTGTTCCTTGGCATGTCTAAAACACAATACTTGAATGCATACCTCCTCCTTTGAATTCCACATTGGTTACCTTCTTCCAAAATCAAACACAAGTTTTCTGAAAATAAATTGGTAGATCATGAAATTTTTTTCCTTTTAGTGCAGTTCAATATACCAGCATAGGCTTTGCATGTTTAAAGTGTTTTATACTACCATATATTCTCAAATAAGTTTTTCATGGTTTAGCATGTTGTCTACTATCATATATTTTTAAATAGATATGCAATGATACAATCGTGTGTGTTTGGCAGTTTAATTTTCTATTGTCTATCTATTGAGTTTGGATATTCTTAAATACATTATTCACTTTAACAACACATTCTTGTATTATTGACTTTGCATGTTCTTAAATAGATAAATAACAATTCACATTCTTGTATTATTTCACTTTAATTTTTTCTTTTCGTTTATTTAGCAGATCTCATATGCCTATCTTTCCTTTAATTTTTTTTATTAGTTAAGTACATCTATGTAACCAATTTATTTAACATCTCATATGTCTATCTTTCCTTTAGTTTTTTTTATTAGTTAAGTGTGCATTTATGTAACCAATTTATTTAACAGATCTTATATGCATATCTTTCCTTTAGTTTTTTATATTAGTTAAGTGCATCTATGTAACCAATTTATTTAACAGGTCTCATATGCCTATCTTTCATTTAGTTTTTCCTTTAGTTTTTTTATTAGTTAAGTGTAGATCTATGATCTTATATTCCTATCTTTCCTTTAGTTTTTTTTATTAGTTAAGTGCATCTACGTAACCAATTTATTTAATAGATCTCATATGCTTGTCTTTCCTTTAGTTTTTTTTATTAGTTAAGTGCATCTATGTAACCAATTTATTTAATAGATCTCATATGCCTATATTTCATTTAGATTGTCATTTAGTTTTTTTATTAGTTAAGTGCATCTATGATCTCATATGCCTATCTTTCCTTTAGTTTTTTTCATTAGTTAAGTGCATCTATGTAACCAATTTATTTAGCAGATCTCATATGCCTATCTTTCCTTTAGTTTTTTTTATTGGTTAAGTGCATCTATGTAACCAACAGGGTCATCAGTAACTAGAAAACAAAATAAATATTTTAATATAAAATTAATCTACTAAAATTATTCTACCCAAATTATTTGATGATATGTCAATAGAATCATATTTTTGATAGTCTACAGTGAACATAAAATGAAACATTTAAACTAATACATAGCAGAAAAGTATTTAAGAGTTTGATGCTTAATTTAATGCATTGTAAAAATGAAAATATACAAAACATTAGTTCATTACTAATTAACTTTGCCATTTTTTTCCATCAACTTTGAGAAATCAAATATGAAACAATAAATTTCTATTTTGAATTCTAAAATTATATATATATATATATATATATATATATATATATATATATATATATATATATATATATAATCAAAGTCTAAATAGTTACATTGTAAAATACATAAGTTTCACATCTATTTTAGGATGATAACAAAACTAAGACATTTAACTCCACAATTCTGGACTCTAAGCGATCGTTTTAAGATAGATCACTTCATACCTGCAATTCAAACCTGCAAAAAAAAACAAAATTCAAAAATTAAAAATTTACAATTCAAACATGCAAAATAATACAGAATTCAAAAATTGTGATTAAAACAAAATTGACATACATACCAAAAGAGTTAAGTCTCATCCTCCAACATACTCTTTCCCACGAAATATATTGTAAACATATTTTCCACCAAATATAATTTAGACATCTGTAACAATAGAAGACAATAATAATAAAAAAATAACACATATTAGCATATATACTATAATTAAATATTAAATAAACAATACGAAATAATAACATACACAAACACAGTTAAACAAATTTAAGATAATTATTCTCCAATTAAGATTACATGATTTAAACAATTTGTAAATCTTATCTAAAATCTTAAAAAAAAATTAAAGAGAAAAAAATTGTTTTTGGTAAAAAAAAATTGTGAGTTAGAGTTAGATAATAATATGAAAATAAATATAGAACTCTGTGTGAAGAAAGTTCACAAATATCCATATTAATTTATTCTTCCAATGAAATACTTATCTCCTTGTGGATAAAGTCCCAAATCCTTCAGGTGAAATTCTCCTTGTAGATAAGGTCTCAAATCCTTCAAGTGAAATTCTCATCCCAGGTGATGTTATTGTGTTCTTGATAAAACAAATTGTGAGTTAGATTTAGATAATAATCTGAAAATAAATATAGCACTGTGTATGAAGAAAATTCACAAATATCCATATTAAGTCATTCTTCTAATGAAATACTTATCTTCTTGTGGATAAAGTCTCAAATCCTTCCGGTGAAATTCTTGTTAAGCCCTAAATATTGGTTCATTACCCTTTAATTGGGGCATATTACATTACTAATGTTATTCTATTTATGTTGTCTTTAGGCCATTAGTTGTAATTATACCTCCTAGTCTCCTATATATACCAAGGAGACATTTTCATTTGGAATCATCTTGTACTTGAATATTTATGTGGGGTAAAAGGAGGTTGCCCCATCAAAGAGGATTATTATCTAAAATTAACTCTTTTTCAAGGTGTTCAGTACTTATTCTGAGGTTTTTATATGCTATATTGATATTTGGTTCTTAACATATGGTATCAGAGCTCAAGGTCTTGGGGTTTTGCTGCTACATCTGAGACACCTTGGCATTTTCGCTATAACTTGTTTTCTACAACAATTCAAAAGGAATGTCTTGGATGATATTTAATATATGGATCAAGGTATGTTGGGTTAATATTTCAGCTCCTGAGGCCTTATACTTTCAAAGATACAGCCTTTGTTAGATAGGGTTCTAGAATCATCCTGAATTGAGTTATTGTGGAATTTTCGCTATAAATTTTTTTCTATAATGTTTCAGACCCTAAACTCTAGAGGATAATCACATAAATTAGCAAGGTATATGTGGTAGAAAATTCACGTTTTGTTTCATCTTAAATTTGTAGTTACACCCTGTGGAAGATAGGGTATCGAACTAGTCCTATTGACTAGTCTCAAGCATGTGTTCCTGGTAAAACAATCATAAATTATTCCTAGAGTATCCAAATTGAGTGAGACTAATTTCATTGGATAGTGGATATCCCTTAGTAGTTCTGGTACATGTTTCATGATTTTATGTCAATTATTTTGTGCGGGGCACACTATACAAGTGAGACCTCCTAGAAAGGAAAACAATCAACAAGTTTTGGGGAAGTTACCGTAAATTACACTTGGAACATATAATTTTTATCAAACATGTGGAATTGAAGAGAAGAAATATCAGAGACCTACAAAAAATAAAAGTTCATACTCAGAAGGGCAAAAATTTTGGAGATACAATAAAATGAATATTGTCTAGCAGAACCACCTCAAAATCAAGGTTTAAAGTGATACTTGGTCAACATGCCACTAAGAAAGGGAACTTATACGCCAAATAAGCCTCCAGACAATCCTATTTGGACTCTTGATGAAGGTGAAGAAATGTGTAGGGACATAAATGATTTAAAAAAGAAGATAGTAACAAAATATGAACTACAAGAGATGATGGATTCAACAAAGGCTAAGTTTGAGGCAATAAATACTAAGAAAATGGATGCTTTAAAAGGGGAGATCATGGAGGGATTGAAAAAATTTCTAATAGAGAGGACACCTGAAAGTGAAAATGTATCCCATGAAATTCATGATGAGGACACAAGGAAGGTGAATCAAGAATGGAAAAACTCCAACTTTGGGTTGAAGACCAACCACGTTCCTAAGATCGATATGAAGAAGTTTGATGACAAGGACCCAATCACATGGATACTTCAGATGGAGCAATTCTTTGATCTACATAATGTTCCACATACACAAAAGGTATGAATTGATTATTTATATTTAGAACCTAATCAATTTGTATGGTATCGATGGATTTGTTCTCACAAATCACTCGTCACTTGGACAATTTTCACGGAAGAAATGATAGCACACTATGAGGATACAATGAGCAATACCTTCTTTAGCCAATTGATAAATCTCAAGCAAAAGGGTTCAATTAGAGAGCACATTGAGAACTTCCAAATACTGAATATAAATGTAACCGNTTCTCACAAATCACTCGTCACTTGGACAATTTTCACGGAAGAAATGATAGCACACTATGAGGATAAAATGAGCAATACCTTCTTTAGCCAATTGATAAATCTCAAGCAAAAGGGTTCAATTAGAGAGCACATTGAGAACTTCCAAATACTGAATATAAATGTAACCGATATTCCAGATGAGCACTTGATTGATGTATTTATAGGAACTTTAAAGGATAACATTCAACATGAGGTTTGCCTTTGGGAACTCAAATCATTGGAGAATGCAATTAGGGCAGCAAAAAATGTTGAAAGTAAAAATATGGCTATGGCTAGTAGAAGGACCAATCCTAACATCTATAGAGAGAATAATGCTCCTTCCTCTAAAACACCTCAACAATTAGAGGAAAGAAAAGAAAAAGGTTTATTCTTTAATTGTGACAACAAGTACAGTAAGGGACATAAGTGTGGTGAGAAGAAATTATTCTACATAGATTGTGAAGAGGAAGAAGAACAAGTACAAGAACCATCTCAAGAAGAAAACGTAAAAGCAATTTCATCTAAAGATTTGACTCCCACGATATCGTGTAATGCATTGGATGGAATTAGCACTCCTCAAACCCTCAATATCGAAGGATACATCAAAAAGAAAAAGGTAATAGTCCTAATTCATTCTGGCAGTACTCATAATTTTATTCACTATAAAGTAGCCAAAGCTCTCAATTGCTTTGTATATCCAGCGCCAATGTTTCAAATAATGATTGCAAATGGAGGAACTATCAATTGCTTAGGAAAATGCAATAAGATCAATATTACTATGGGGGAATATGTAATGAATAGTCCAATGATTTCTATACCGATGGGTGGTGTTGATGTTGTACTAGGAATCCAATGGTTACAATCATTAAGAACAATGGTTTTTAATTTTCAAGAACTTTTCATGAAATTTTCATTGGAAGGAAAAGAAATTGAGTTAAGAGATATCACAGGGAAACCCGGTAAGGTGATAAGCTCTAATGAAATGACAAAATTATTGAAAAAGGGGCATCAATGCATTATTGCACAACCATGCTCACTAGATGTTCAAACATCTAAGCCATCCATTCTTCAAGATCTCCAAGGGATCATTGATAAGCATTCCAAAGTATTTGAAGATATTCCCAAAGGTCTTCCACACACTCGAAATCATGATCATGATATTCACCTAATTATTGGGAGTGTTCCTCCTAACATTAGGCCATACAGATACCCTTATGCCCAGAAGAGTGAAATTGAGTGCATGGTTGATGAAATGTTAGAGGCTGGCATCATTAGACCTAGCCAAAGTTCTTGCTCTGCACCAGTGGTAATGGTATTCAAGAAAGATGGATCATAGTGTATGTGTCCAAATTATAGAGAGCTCAACAAGATCACTATTAAAGATAAGTTTCCCATTCCTGTCATTGATGAATTGTTAGATGAACTACATGGAGCAATATATTTCACAAAGTTTGATCTTCATTCAAGGTATCATCATATTATAATGTAGGAATAAGATATCCCAAAAACAACATTCCGAACTCATGAAGGCCATTATGATTTTTTGGTCATGCCTTTTGGCCTTATAAATGCACCTTCCACATTCCAATGGTTGATGAATTCCATTTCCAAGCCCTTCCTTTGAAAGTTTGTGTTAGTATTTTTTGATGATATACCAATCTATATCAAGTCTTGGGAGGATCATGTGCGACATGTTGACAAGGTGCTACAACTACTAAAGGAGCAACAACTACTAAAGGAGCAACAACTATATGTCAAACCATCCAAATGTTTCTTTGGAGTGAAGGAGGTAGAGTATTTGGGTCATATTGTATCTCATGAAGGTGTCAAGGTAGAGTACCCTAACAATATTAAGTCCATGATGGACTGGCCGATTCCCAAAACATTGAAGAATCGTAGAGGATTTTTGGGTTTGACAGGTTACTACCACAAGTTTGTTCGACACTATGGAAGAATATCAACACCTTTAATGGAAATAACTAAGAAGGATGCATTTTCATGGACTCTAGAGGCAACTAAAGATTTTGAACAACTTAAAGAGGTAATGTGCAAAGCTCCTGTCTTGACCACTCCATACTTCACAAAAACCTTTATTGTGTAATGTGATGCCTCGGGAAATGGAGTTGGTGTTATACTAATGCAAGAAGGAAGGCCCCTGGATTTGAAAGTCAACCACTCAAGGGAAAGGACTTACACAAACCCATTTATGAGAAAGAAATGATAGCAATACTACATTCATTGAAGAAATGGCGTCCTTAGCTAATAGGTAGAAATTTCATGGTCAAAACAGATCATGATAGTATTGAATACTTCTTGGAACAAAGACCATCTTCAGAAGAAGAACAAAAAAGGATAACTAAGATATTGGGTTATGATTTTGAAATCGTCTATAAAAAAGGGAAGAAAAATGTTGTGGCAGATGTACTCTCATTCAAAGGTTGCAGCAGGATTCCAGTGCATTAGATACATTTACATGGAAAAATGATTCACCATGGTACAAATATCGCTTATATTTATGTAAGAACTCCAAAATCAAACAAAATGTACTATTGGAATTGCACACCTCTCCAGTAGGAGGGCATTCAAGATTTTTAAAAACCTACCATAGGTTCAAGAAGGATGTTTTTTGGGATGGCCTTAAAACTGATGTTCAAAGGTTTGTGGCAGAATGTTTGGTTTTCCAATAGAATAAGGTGAAAACAATTAAGACCCTAGGTCTTTTACAACCATTAGCCATCCCAAGTCAGCGTTGGAAGGAGGCTTTCATGGATTTCATCACAGGGTTACCAAAGTATGAAGGAAAGAGTGTCATCATGGTGATTGTTTATAGACTAACCAAGTACGCACACTTTTGTGCATTCTCTCATCCCTTCAAAGCCAGTACAGTTGCCATTGCATTCATGGAGACAGTTCAAAAGCTACATGGCATCCCAAAGATTGTTGTAAGTGACAGAGATCCCATTTTCATTGGACATTTTTGGACATAATTATTTTCTTGTTTGGAAACTCAATTGGCTCATAGCTCATTCTATCATCCTCAATCTGATTAACAAACCAAGATAGTGAACAAATGTCTGGAAGGCTACCTTTGTTCTTTGTCTCTGATAAACAAACACAATGGTTCAAATGGTTACCCTTGGCAGAATGGTGGTATAACACTTCCTTTCATACTGCAACAAAAATGACACCATTTATGGTACTCTATGGATACCACCCTCCTTCCATCACTTCTTCTTTAAAATAAAAATCTAAGGTTCAAGCAGTGGAAGATCACATCGATCATCAACAACAAGTTCTCCAAATCTTAAAAGACAACCTAACCATGGCACAAAATCGCATGAAACAATAAGCAGATCAACATCGTAGTGAAATAAGTTTTGAAGTAGGGGATTGGGTGTTTTTAAGACTACAACCATACAAATTGATGTCCCTCATGCAAGCCAAGAAGGATAATAAATTATCACCAAAGTACTATGGCCCTTATAAGGTGTTGCAAAAGATTAGTACTATGGCATACAAATTGGAGTTGCCTACATCTTCACGTGTACACCCAGTTTTCCATGTTTCATGCTTAAAGAAGGCTATAGGTGACAAGATCTCAGTTCAAACTATATTGCCAGAACTTGACGAGGAAGGAAAAATCATATTGGATATTGAAGCCATCACTAACACAAGAATTTTCCAGCTGAGGAATAGATCCATTTCAGAGTATCTCATTAAATGGAGGAAACTACCGGCTAAAGATTCCACTTGGGAAGATGAGTCTTTTATACAGAAGCATCTAGAGCTACTGAAGATTTGCGGACAACACTTGTCTCAAGGGGAGGGGCATATTAATCCCTAAATATTGGCTCATTACCCCTTAATTGGGGCATATTACATTAGTAATGTTATTCTATTTATGTCGGTTTTAGGCCATTAGTTGTAATTATACCTCCTAGTCTCCTATATATACCAAGGAGACATTTTCATTTGGAATCATCTTGTACTTGAACATTTATGTGGGGTAAAAGTAGGTTTCCCCCTCGAAGAGGCTTATTATATGAAATTCTCTCTTTTTCAAGGCATTGAGTACTTATTCTGAGGTTTTTCTATGCTACATTGATATTTGGTTCTTAACAATTCTCCTTGTGGATAAGGTCCCAAATCCTTCAGAAATTTTCATCGCAACTGATGTTATTTAATCATATTTACACAGCAATAAAATGTTAATCTCCTCAACAGTTAAATACTTCTCTCTTCTTTAGTGGTCATATAATCAAATTCCATGATGCCCTTTCAAACTAAAGGACTGATAAATCTCCATATTAATCCATTCTTCCAAAAAACTACTTATTATCTAAAAAGATTCACAAATCTACATTTTAAAAACCATTCTTCCGGAAAATAATTATCTCCTCTTTCTGTGGTGGAATAGATGTTCTCATATAATTTGCATGTACATGAAGAAAACACAAATCTGCACATGTATATTAAGTCATTCTTCAAAAACCATTTAAATGGGATGTATTCAAATTAGGTATAATGAAATGCTCATTGAAATTATGTGTGAGCTAGCTCACATATACAATATGTGTGAGCTTATTTGTAAATCTAATTGAATGTTGGTTTTTGTGATTAGTACCCAATTTAGTTAAGAGTTTTACAATGCCATGGCAAGAAGGAATTCACTTCCTTGTATATAGAAAACAAAAATGTCCATACTACGACATTATTGGACAAGAAAGCAAGGAATGCAATTGAAGAAAATTTAAAAACTTTCTCTTTTTTGATGTAAGATAGAGTTTGTTCTCAAATATTCAAATGTTCAAGTTCAAAATTAGATCTTCATCATGATCTAACCTTAAATAAGTTTAAATGTACACCATTTAATACAACGATAAACTTATCTAGGGGTTCTATATATTTCAAAATAATTGATCAAGGCGTTGAATAGGAAAGGCTAAACTAAAAATTTGAGAAAACAAAAATTTGATAAAAGTCAAAAACATACATTTATAAATCATCCTGAATGAACACATCCTTCCCAAATATGGGTGCTTCCTCTGCTTCCTCCTCAATCCCAGACTCCCTCTGAAGCACACTCTCGGGTACTCCTCCACATTAGTCTATATAACACATTTCAAATTTGAAAACTTGAAAAAATAAATTTAAATAATTATAACACATTAAATTTAAATGATTTTAAGACATTAAATGATACATGTGAACTCCCACCCTCTTAAAAATCTCCCAATGAGAATTGAGAGAAGCCTGCCCAAGTAGTAGGAGATGGAATAGGGATCTGTGAACACACAACTATGAACTAAATCTAGGATTCAATGTGTTCACAATTATACAAAATTATAAATGTTGTTGATCTCTTATTCAAAAGAGTGGAGATTGAAAAACTATTAGAAAACACATACCTGATTCAACCCATCTAAATTTAAATTTGTCAAATCAAGTCCCCGACTTACTGGAGATTCATTTAACATATCTCCAAACTGCAACTAATGGCAATAACAACTCAATTTAGATACAATGATATCTAAATCTAGAACTAGAAGTAAACTATCATAAAATGCATCAAAAATTCCTAACTAGAACACATACCAATCTGTGGTTTGGGTCATCATTCTAAATGAACTTCTTCCAACCATCCCAGCAAAATTTTTCATACTCCAAAACATCTTCTACTAACATTGTATCTAACTCCACCTCTGTTTTATAAACAAATGTGTCCCGCAAATTGGATTTCGCTCGCTGAAGGTTCATGCCAACATCAACACCATAAAAAATCGCTTCCAAATTTTTCTTGATTGCATTCCTGGCCTCTTTGCCAACCTATGATGTAGCCTCAAACTCTGAAAGTGAAGCAAATGCCCCTATTGGGCGAGGTACTAAAGGTTGTGGAGGCCTTGACAATGTCGCACTTCGATATGCCCCTTTGCGATCATATGTACGTCATTTACCAATCCCATAATATTTGGACAGTAGACTAGTATAATCAGGGTGCATGTGCAAGAAAAACTCTTCAAAAAATTGTCTTGGAAAATAGTGTGGAACCTCATCGTTCCACAACAATTTCCCATATGCCGCCAAAAATTTGTTATACAGATGTCCTGCAATGCCAAGGTGCTTAAAATATTGCACCTTCAACATCTTTCTCTTTGGTCCCTCTTTGAAATTGAACATAGAAATGGAGTCTTCTTTTGAAACTCTATTTTTTACTGCCTCCCATTTATCAGGGCCCATCATCTCTGAATTGTGTCACCTTATTAGATCAACAAAACTGTCAGTGGTTGGCCCCATCTTCTGATATGCATCCATAAAGTTTTCTAATGAATGCAAAACAATTTGCAAGCTTTGTTTACTCTCGTGAGGGAGTTCCAAGACCACCAAATCATTTTCCAACCTCCTTTTAACACCTGAGCATCACTCAAGCATCATTTCTCTAGTAATCCCTTCCCAGGGAATTTCATCACCAACATTCGAAGGATATGTGGACATAGGCATGTAATCTTTTGTTTCTTGATAATGCGTCCTCCTAAACCCACCTTCACCCTTTGCACCGACATTTGAATCTTCATGAAAACCACTATCTCTTTCATTGTCATCCCTTGCTCTAAACTTCTTGTATACACACACATTTGAAAGTAATTACAACATTTAACTTCACATGAATTTAAATACACAAAAATACAACAAAAAGAAACAAAATCAAAGAAAATTACCAAGAATATTCTCTTGTCTTGAGATATTCCCTACATTCTCAAGTGTAGGAGTATCAATGCGCAACATATATAAGAAGGTTGCATCCATACCACTTGCTTGAGCAGGTTTTGCAGTTGATCTATTCGCAGACTCGTTTGAATATCTCTTTCGACAAGATTGTTGTTGGTCACTCGGAGTCTCAGTCGAAGAAGGAGTTCTTGTTTTTCCTTCTTGGGATAGACTAGATCATTTGTGAGGAATGTTTGGAGAATCTCGTGTTGAAATATCTCCTCAATATCTATCCACAATGAAGAATTTATCAATAAAAATGCAGACATCTACCCAAGTTCAAGAAATTAAAAATGCAGAGAGAAATCAAAGTTTTAATCAATCAATCCGCAAAGGTACTTGTTCATAAGAAGGCACAAAGACTAAACATTCAACCATGAATCAATCAATTCAAAGATAAGTAAGGAATAGATAGCAGGGAAAATTCTTATCCTTCACTCATCATCCATGCACAAAAAAGAAGGGCACTTGAATCTATAGGTCTTTAAACACCGAAGTGATGACCATTGATTCGGCTCCAGGCCAACTGCTCAGGCATGGACTGATGAATAAAGGGATAAGGGACAAAAGATAAAACCACAATCTTTTCATAATAATCAATAAAACCCACACATAGAAGTCATTGAAATCATAATTTGGGTTCCTCAAGGGAAATCAATTCAAAATAACAAGCAAGGGGGTTCATTAAAATTTCCCTATGGTTGGATCCACTAAAAAAATGTATTAGAACATTTCTATAAGATTCCTTAAAAGTTCCCTATGGTTGGATCCACAAAGACCACATATAATGCAATGCATTATTATCCCCAAAACAAAGAGTTTAATATTCATAACCTCACACACCCACTAATAACATCAACATGTTTTAATCACGACGAGGTGAAGGTCTTACATGAACATGGATTATATGCCATTACTTTAAACTTACCATTAGCATTGTTTAAATGTTATTGAATTTTTATACTAATTCCTTTATTGTCATGTTACATGGGATGGGTTTGAGGGTTGTTCGTATTCCTAATATAAATTAAGATGAGGTGGAGCAAATGTAATATTTGTGAGGCTTAGTTGGAGTTAGAAATCTAGATAAAATATAGTCATATAAGGTGGAAATTCACATTGATTGAGAGCAATCATGACAATAATTTCAATTGTAAGTGCATCATAAACTATTGTAAACATAGTAATGTGAGTTTTAATGGGATATATATTTTGAAGAAGATGCAATTGAGTGATTCTTAATTGTCACAAAATTTATGGTGCTAATGAGGTCTATTTCTACAAATAGTAATGTGAGTTTTAATGGCGTATATATTTTGAAGAAGATGCAATTGAGTGACTCTTAATTGTCACAAAATTAATGATTCCAAATGGTAATGTCTACAATGGTGTTAATGGAGTAGTTTAGGTGATATTATTTGATAATATAGAAAATGCTATACATAACTTGAAATATTTTATGGTCACCTAAAGTTACATAAAGGGACCCAATTTTACTATAAACTAAGGGATTTCCACTAAGGGATTTATACCTAATTGTTACATAAAGGAACCATATTTCTGCTAAGGTCCATTTCTTAACTATAAAATCCCTAACTCCCTTTCTTGATATAGTTTTGAGTTTATTTGTTGTTGATTATTAAACCTAAAATCATATCTCTCCATGTCCAAAGTTTCACAAACAACAACGACAATCTAGGACACAACAAAGTAATATGTGATTATCAAATAAAGTAGTTTTAAGTCCTCTTCAATTTTCAAGAATTCAGTCAGTTACTCACTTAAAAGCCAAACATATTACATTAAATGTTAATCAGATAAATTTCAAGGAAAAACCAAATCTACACAAGTGTATATATTCTATAGGTTGAGGGAATGACTAGAGTGAATATACAATCTATGTTGCATAGTTTTTTTTCTATTTGTTGTGATATATTAATGAAGATTTTCCATATCATATTACAATGTAATATGTCATAACATACTACAGTGTAATATGTCATAACATTTATTACTATATAACATATTACAATGTCAGTGTATGTTACATTGTAACATATTATTTCCTAGTAGCTGTTGGTCACTATAATTGCTTAATTAATTTTAAACAACCAAGTGAAACATAAATTATCAACCCAGGGAAGTCTTTTATTTCAAAGATAGCCACGCACTGTATATGATCAATCCCAAAAGCAACTTAGTGTTGTAGTAAAGAAATTTATACTATCTATACTTTCTTGAATGAACTGAAGCTCTGAATTAAATCATAGGAAAGCAATTCCCCTATTGGAATTCTTTAAAGTTCAATCTAAGAATCCTGGATTACATTAAGATAACACTGCAATGGGAAAGAACAACTATTCTGCAATCAGAGGACAGGACCCTTACTCTCAAACAGAGACTCAGTACTAACACTTTTTCATGAAAACAGTAATGCAGTAAACAATTAACTCTATCTAACAGAAAACAAAGCACTTAGTTCCTTTCTGTCTAAGCAGGAGCCTTGAGCCTTACTTCTGTTTTAGCACACTTGTGAGGTTTGAGGTCTACAGATGACAAGGCAGTCTGATTCATTCCTTTCTGAGCAAGGATCCCTAACCCAGTTTCTGGCTAACACACTTGCAAAGGTAAATGAAATCTACAGAAGACAAGGTGTTGTGATTCCTTCCTGACTGAGCAGAAACCCTTTAACCATATATCTGGCTAGCACACTTGCAATAGGGAAAGAAATCTATAGAAGTCGAGATAATTGGATTCCTTCCTGTCTGAGCAGGAACCTTTTATCTGGACCTCTGGCTAGCACAATTGAAGTAAAAATGAATTCTACAGAGGGTATGACATTTCAATCCCTTTCTGTCTGAGCAGGAATATTTAATCAAATCTCTGCTAGCCTCATAAAATCATCACGCGAGATTACTAATAAAAAGAATTACAAATTCCATTCAATTAAACTTAAGATAGAGTCAGTAGTGTTTCAGCAAGGAAAAATCCATTAAAAACAGTGTTTCAGCAAACGACAGTCAAACAAAGCATGAACATAAATTATACTAACACACTTCTAACTAATGGGTGAATCTTGTGAAGAAGGTGGGCCCTCCCTTCTCACAAGATTCCCCTAAACGAAAGGCTAAAGAAGGATACTCAAAGAAGTCTTATATTCATCTGTCAAAATATCACATTACAAATTGAAAGAATAGAATACGTCCCGCTTCTCTGGAGTTGCTTCAATACATCAAAACTTGGATATCCCGAATGGTGATTTCCTCTGCTTTTAAAGAGGAAATCCCTTCAATACAATCATTACAATGCATATCTGGATCCTATCCTAAATTATATCTTCTTTCTAAATCAACATAGGATGTCCTAATCTCACGCAACCAAAT
>JASDQU010587432.1:53112-63385 GCA_032191745.1 Picea mariana | reverse complement strand
TTTTACATCACTCTCGTACTTAAACATTGATTAGAAATGCATAAGTGTCCAAAACTGTATATTTGTATTTAAGGACCATTGCTGAAACACAGAACTGTCCAAGGCCGTCGTTGTTGAAACACAGAACTGATGTTGAAACACGGAGCTGCTACACAGTCCGAGGTCGCATATGTTGAAACATGGAGTTGCCTTATAGTTCGAGGATGCAGATGCTGAAACACGGAGTTGTTACACAGTCCAGAGTTGCAGATGCTGAAACACAGAGGAAACCGCCAGAACCGACAATTCTGAAACACAAGGAAGCCGCCACAGTCAGCAGTCACGCAGTCAGAGCGCAATTCACGTGGCTGAAACAGCTCGCGAATTGCGATGCTGAAACAGCATCAGCAACGATGAGAAGAAGTTGTTACACCAGCCGTAACAGCAATACCTCGTTCAGTTCCTGTAATAGCATTCGGTTGCGTGAGACCAGGACATCCTATGCNGATCTAGGATAGGATTCAGATACACGTTGTAATGATTGTATCGAAGGGATTTCCTCTTTAAATCAAAGGAAATCACCATTCAAGATATCAAAGTTTTGATGTATTGAAGCAACTCCAGAGAAGCGGGACGTATTCTATTTCTCCAATCTGTAATGTGATATTTCGACAGATGAATATAAGACTACTTTGAGTATCCTTCTCTAACTTTTCATTCAGGGGAATCTTGTGAGAAGGGAGGGCCAACCATCTTCACAAGATTCACCCATTAGTTAGAAGTGTGTTAGTATAATTTATGTTCATGCTTTGTTTAACTGTCGTTTGCTGAAACACTGTTTTTAATGGATTCCACTTTGCTGAAACACTACTGACTCTGTCTTAGTTTATTGAATGGAATTTGTAATTCTTTTTATCAGCAATCTTGTGTGATGATTTTATGAGGCTAGCAGAGATTCGGTTAAAGGTTCCTTCTCAGACAGAAAGGGATCGGAATATCATACCCTCTGTAGAATTCATTTACTGCTGCAAGTGTGCTAGCCAGAGGTTTGGTTAAAAGGTTCCTGCTCAGACAAGAAGGAATCTAAATACCTCGACTTTTGTAGATTTCATTTACTGCTGCAAGTGTGCTAGCCAGATATTTGGTTAAAGGGTTCCTGCTCAGACAGGAAGGAATCACAACACCTTGTCTCCTGTAGATTTCATTTACCTCTGCAAGTGTGTTAGCCAGGGATTGGGTTAAAGGGTTCCTGCTCAGACAGGAAGGAATCACAACACCTTGTCTTCTGTAGATTTCCTTTACCTATGCAAGTGTGTTAGCCAGGGATTAGGTTAAGGGTTCCTGCTCAGAAAGGAAAGAACCAAAACATCCTGTTCTCTGTAGACTTTCATTGGTGCTAGCCAGAAACTGGGTTAGGGATCCCTGCTCAGAAAGGAAGGGATCAGACTGCCCTGTTCTCTGTAAAACTCAACCTCACAAGTGTGCTAAAACAGAAATAAGGCTCAAGGCTCCTGCTTAGAAAGAAAGGAACTAGGTGGCTTTGTTCTCTGTTAGATAGAGTTAATTGTTTTCTGCRTTACTGTTTTCATGAAAGAGTGTTAGTGTTGAAGTCTCTGTTGAGAGTAAGGGTCATGTTCTCTGATTGCAGAATAGTTGTTCTTTTCCATTGCAAGTGTTATTTTAATGTAATCCAGGATTCTTAGATTGATCTTTAAGGAATTGCAATAGAGAAGTTACTTTCCTGTGATTTAATTCAGAGCTTCAGTTCATTCAAGCAAGTATAATTAGTATAAGTTTCTTTACTACAACACTAAGTTGCTTTTGGAATTGAGCATATATAGTGCGTGGTTATCTTTGAAATAAAATACTTCCCTGGGTTGATAATTTATGTATCACTTGATTGTTTAAAATCAATTAAGAAATTATAGTGACCAACAGGGACTTGGCGACTCTGCATTTTACAAGGGCCTAAAAAAAATCACAGTCGGGAACTGGTACCAAATTCCCCGAATTGACAAACTTCTTGACCATTTCAAGTGAGACAATTTTTAGAGTAATATTGACCTGAATTTTGGATACCACTAGGTTCCAATAGAGCATATTGATGTATGGAAGATTTCTTTCAAGTCCAAAGAAATTTTTTTTGAATGGATAATTATGGCCTTTGGTTTGACAAATGCTCCCGCAAATTTCATGAGATTGATGGACAATATATGGTGGCCTTTCACCAATTATTTTGTGGTGGTACATTTGGATGATATCCTCATCTTCAGTAAGAATTGGGAAGAACACATGTAGCATATTCAACATATCCTTCACACTCTACGACAACACAAGCTATATGCTAACTTGGAAAAATGATCCTTCGGCATGAACATGGACCAATACCTAGGCTACATTGTTGATGAGTATGATGTGCATGTGGATCCAACCAAGATCCAAGTAATTTGTGACTGGCCAGTTCCGACCACACTAACCGAGCTTCGAAGTTTCATAGAAATTGATAACTTCTATCACAGTTTCATGTTGGGATTCTCCCATGTTGTATAGACCCTCATCCAAGTGACGAAGGGTGGTGGCTAGACAAATTTTGTGTGGGAAAATTCACAAAAGCAAGTGTTCATTGATCTGAAACACCGTTTGTGCTCAGCTTCAGTACTCTCCTTACTTGATCTGAAGCAACCTTTTGAGATTGAGAACGATGCCTCAGACTATGTCATGGGTTCATTTCTCACTCATCACGGTCATTTAGTGGCATATCATAGTGAGAAACTATTATATGTCATCCATAATTACCCCACCTATGACAAAGAAATGTATTCCATTGTACAAGTATGACGACAATGGAAGCACTACATTCTCGGGAAGGAGATAGTCATCCACACTGTTCACATGCCTCTGTAGTTCATGAAAACACAAGGAAAATTGTAGAACGATCGCCATCAAAAGAGGTCCACATACTTGCAAAAGTTCCATCTCAACATTAAATATAAGATAGGGAGCATTAATTATGTCGTTGATTTCTTTAGTCGACTTCCAGTTGCAGTATTAACCACAGTGCTCCACTCATGTGGCCATGAGGCATTCGAGTGGCCCCAACTCTACAAGATTGATCCTTACTTCACTACCACTTACCAGATGTTGGGAACGGGTGTGACTGTCCTTGACTTTCATCTTTAGGATAGAGTGTTATTCCATCTGGGCCACCTTTATGTTCCTTCAAGTGAGCATGTGAATCTGATTTGGGAAGCTCACTAAAATTGGATGGCAGGACATTTTGGCATGGAAAAGACTATGGCAGTACTACAGAATCATTTCTAATGGCCGAAACTTTGTCAGGACATTTGCAAGTATATCAGGTCATGCACTGTCTGCGCCATTTACAAACCAACCACTAATAAGAAAGGCATGTACACCCCTCTTCCTACTCTTGACAGGCCATGGGAATCCATCTCGATGGACTACATGTCGTGCATTCCTCCAACCAAGCAAGGAAATCACTGTGTTTTTTTGGTGGTTGATCAGTTTTATAAGATGGCCATCCTAACWGCCTACAAGAAGAATATCACAGTGGAGGCCACTGCCAAGATCTTTTTCGAACGAGTGTGGGTACACTTCGGGATACCATAGAACATCATATCATATCGGGATAGCACGTTCCTAATCACATTTGGGTCCAACATCTAGTCATTGTTGGACACCAAGTTCACCAAATCCACTGCCTTCCACCCCCAAACTGTTGGCTAGATAGAGGTTTTCAACAAAATGATCATTCTTATCTTACGCATGTACAACTCCAAAAATATGTGCATGTGGGATAAGAGTCTACCCTATTTTCAACACAGCTACAACATATCCCTTCATAGCTCAACCGGTCATAGTCTCTTTTAGGTGGGGTTGAGATTCCAACTATTGGGTCCCATTAATGTTGTGTTGCCTATTAGAAAAATAGGACCGTGGAGCAATAAAATAAAACAAATTCGGAAACAAAACACGGAATATACACAATACAATAGAGACATAGATTTATTTGGTTCACCCAATGTGGGCTACATCCATCGAAGAAATTTCCAGGTCCTTCCTTTATTATTATCCAGAAAATGAAGGGATACAACCTACAGCGAACTTACTATAACTTCATCTTCTTTCTCTCACTGTCTCCTATCTCAGAATACAATATTCTCCATCATGCATAGCCGCAATACATTTCCCTCATAACAGAGGGTTTCCTTCTAGGGAAAAAAAACCTAACATAATTTCTATCGTTAGATCTACGACCTTATAATGAATGGTCCAGATTTATAATGAAATTACAATATACATTTACAAGGAAATTTTTCCTTCGGGGGCTTCGCCCCCGAACCTTATAGAGGGAGTAACCCCCCTCTGCACTCCCCTGCATGGAAGAGTGTACATACTTCTGGGGTGTAAATACTTCATGGGGTATAAACACAGCTGAAAACAAAGACCCTTGAATCTGGAAGATAATCAAGCTCCACAACCAACAATCTCCCACTTGGAGACTGATCTCAAAAACTCCACTATTGTTGTATATACTGGACTTTGAACCTTCTTGGACCTAGAAAATTTATCATCTTCATCTTCATTCTTGAAGACCAACTGAAACTGAGCAAGAACTCAATTTCTCCCTGGTTACTCCCTTTGTTAACATGTCTGTAGGATTTTGGCTAGTGTGTATCTTTTCCAACTTCAAATGTCCATCTTCCAAGACGGATCGTATGAAATGGTACCTTAGTTGTATGTGCTTAGTATTCAAATGGAAGGATGAGTTCTTTGCAAGATGAATGGCACTCTGACTGTCACAGTACAACCTGATATTCTCCTACTTCTTTCCCAATTCCTCCATAAACCTCTGTAACCAAATCATCTCTTTACTAGCCTTTGTAGCAGCAACATACTTTGATTCTGTCGTTGAAACTGACACAACCTTTTGCAGTTTCAAAATCCAACTTACTKTTTCAGGGATGATTTTAGGGGCTAAATTTCGCCCATGGGCTAATTTTCCATGGTTTTTCCCAAAACAAGATTCGTTATTTTTAAAATGATTCGCCCAAATTCTACAGGATAAAATTATTTTACCTTAAAAATCGCCAAGATTTTATAAAAACTATATAAAATMTTTATAAATTTAAATATTTTTACAAAAATATGGACAAACATTTATAGTTGGCATATGAAGGATTAATAAGATTCACCAAAATTTCTACATTTTAAAATAAATTTTCATCCTTAAAATCATCTGTGTTGTTGTTCCACCTATAGTAAAAACATACCCTGTGGTKCTCCTCCTGATGTCTTTATCGCCTGCCATATCTGAATCAACATATCCCGGTAGAAAAGTGTTTGAATCTCCAAAACATAATGCATGAGTAGCAGTACCTGTCAAATACCTAAGAATCCACTTTACTGCCTGCCAATGTTCTTTACCTAGATTGATCATATACCTTCTCACAACTCCCACTGCATGTGCAATATTGGTCTTGTGCAAACCATTACATACATCAAGCTGCCAACTGTTGATGAATAAGGGACCCTGGACATGTATTCTATCTCCTCGTATGTCTTGGGACACATTTCCTTAGTTAATTTGAAATGGCTGGCCAAATGTGTACTACATGGTTTTTCATTCTGCATTCTGAACCTCTCCAACACATTCTCGATGTACTCACCCTGAGACAATGTCAATTTGTGATTTTTCATGTCTCTTGTTATTATCATACCAAGGATTTTCTTTGCAGTACCCAAATCCTTAAACGCAAATGAATTAGCTAATTTCTTCTTGAGCACATTTATATCCTACATATTAGACCCTGCAACAAGCATGTCATCTACATACAACAGCAAGATAATATAGCTTCCATTTTTTAGCCTTTTGAAATAAACACAATGATCATAATGACATCTACTATAACCTTGTTATGTCATAAACCTGTCAAACTTCAAATACCACTGCCTTGGAGATTTCTTTAGGCCATACAAGCTCTTCTTCAACCTACATGCCAAATTCTCCTTCCCTTTGACCTCATACCCATGTGGTTGCTGCATATAAATCTCTTCCTCCAAATCCCCATGGAGGAAATTTGTTTTAACATCTAATTGTTAAAGATGCAAATCTTCTACTACCACAAGACTTAAAATAGTCCTAATTGAAGTCATTTTAACAACAGGAGAAAATATTTCATCAAAATCTATACCTTTCTTTTGTGCAAACCCCTTTAAAACAAGTCTAGCCTTGTACCACTTTATCCCTCCATCTTCTTCCTTCAACTTGTAAATCCATTTATTCTGCAATGCTCTTTTTCCTATAGGCAACTGAACCAAGTCACAAGTATGGTTATTTACCAAGGAATCCATTTCCTCTTTCATGCCTTGGTCCCACTTCTTTTTGGTGTCTACCTGCATTGCCTCTTCATAACATTCTAGTTCACCAGAATCAATCAATAATAAATAATACAATGAAGGAGAGTATCGTTCAGGGGGTATACTTAACCTGGTAGATTTTCTAACAACACTTGTAGGTGTTTGAGTTACATATTGCTCCTTTTGTTGTACATTTTGATTTTCTTTTTCCTTTGGAATTTCTTTTTCATTGATCTCATCAAGCATTGTGTATTCTTGTTTTTATTTTTCATGTTTCTTTCCCTGCAACTGATCTTTGTACATGAAATTCTCATTGAATATGACATCTCTACTCATAATGATTTTGTTATTTTCATAATCCCATAAGCGATAACCAAAATCATTAACACCATATCCAATAAATATACACTTCTTGGATTTTGCCTCAAGCTTTGTTCTATTTTCTTTATCAATATGGACAAATGCTTCACAATCGAAAGTTTTCAAAAAAGAATAGTTTAACTTTTTTCCTATCCATTCCTCCTCTGAAATTATACCATCCAAAGAGCTTGAAGGTCCTTTGTTTATTAAGTAAACAATAGTATCTACAGCATCTTCCTAGAACTGTAAGGGCAAACCAGCATGCAATCTCATACTCCTTGCACGCTCCATGATTGTCCTTCTCATCCTTTCTGACACACCATTTTCTTGTGGTGTTCTTGGAACTGTCTTCTCTCTATGAATCCCATGGTATGAATAGTAATCATCAAAATCCTTTCTGCAATATTCACCTCCATTATCTGATCTGAGACACTTCAAACATTTTCCTATCTCATTCTCAACCAAAGCTTTCCATTTCTTAAAAGTATAAAAAACATCGGATTATTTTCGAATGCAATAAACCCAAGTTTTTTTAGTTGCATCATCAATAAAAGTAACATAATAACGAGATCCACCAAGAGATGATACCTGATTTGTTCCCCATACATATGTATGCAAAATATCTAACCTTTCATTCTTATTTTCTTTTCCGACTCTGAGAAATCTGACTCTCTTTTGTTTTCCATAAACACAATGCTCACAGAAGTCCAAATCAATTTGTTTAAGATCTGGCAACAAATTTCTTTTGTGAAGTATTTGAATTCCCTTCTCACTCATGTGTCCCATCCTATGATGCCACAATGTTGTATCCACTCCTGTAGAAGCTAAAGATATAGAAGAGTCAGTATTACCAGTACATAAATACAATGTACCTACCTTCTCTCCTTTTGCTATCACCAATGATCCTTTGATGACCTTCCATGTCTTATCTGTAAATATGGATATACAACCTTCACTTTCCAACTGCCCTGTTGAAATTAGATTTTTCCTTAAATATGGAACATGTCTTACCTCTTTCAACAACCATTGGTTTCCAATGCATTGCTTTATTTTTACATTTCCCATTCCAACAATTTTGCATGGTGCATCATCACCAAAATGAACCTGTCCAAAATCACCTTGAACATAATCTAGAAAATGTTTCCTATGGGGTGTGGCATGAAATGAAGCCCCTGAATCTACTACCCAAGACTCGGAAATATTATCTACAGAAATAATCAAAGCATCTTGTAACACATCACCTATTACATTTGCTTCTTGATTTCTCTCCCGCTGTCCATCTCTTTATTTCTTTGGAGTTATGCAGTCTTTCTTCAGATGTCCTTTCTTTCCACAATTCTAGCACTCTAACTTTCCAAGTTTGGATTTGGATCTACCCTTCCTAAAATTCCTACGGTTCCCTTAGCCCTTTCCTCTATCCTATTGTCTTCCCCTTTTCTCCATGTTCAACGCATTACCTGATTTCTCCCCTGTGCTTTTCCGTCGCATTTCCTAAATAAGGATAACACCAACAACATCATCAAATTTTAAATTATCTGAACCAAAGATAGAGTTACTTACAGCCATGACCAATTCATTACAGCTTTCTGGCAATGAGCACAAGATTAGAAGAGCCCTGACCTCATCATAAAATTCCACTTTTACAAAACTTAGTTGATTAGTAACCATATTAAAATCATTTAAATGATCTGCAATAGACCCACCTTCTAACATATTCATATTAAACAATCTCTTCATTAGAAATACCTTATTGGATGTAGAGGTTTTTTCATTAAATTTAGCCAATTCATCCATCAAATCCTTTGTTGTCTTTTCTTTCGAAATATTGAAATCCACCGACGCTGTCAGGCTCAGTCGTATCGTTCCTAGAGCCTTTCTATCAAGAATCTCCCATTCTTCATCCTTCATGGCCATCGGCTTCTTTTCTACTCCGCCCAATGGTAGGAATAGATCCTTCTGATATAAATAATGCTTCATATTCATCTTCAATAACTGGTAATTTTGGCCATTAAATTTCTCAACCCTAAACTTTCCATCTTCCTCCATTGCTCCCACTTGAACCAGGAAGCCTCTTTTCCTACGAGTTACATTTCTCTTTGATACTAGTTGTTAGAAAAATAGAACCGTGCAATAAAATAAAACAAATGCGGAAACAAAACACAAAAGATACACAATACAATAGAGACACAAAATTACGTGGTTCATCCAGTTTGGGCTACGTCCACCAGAGTAATTGTCGGGTCCTTCCTTTATTATTATCCAGTAAATGAAGGGATACAACCTACAGAAATCCCGCTATAACTTCCTATTCTTTCTCTCATTGTCTCCTATCTCAGAATACAATATTCGCCATCATGCATAGCCACAATACATTTCCCTCATAACAAAGGGTTGCCTTCTAGGAAAAAAAACCCTAACATAATTTCTACCGTTAGATCTGTAACCTTATAATGAATGGTCCATATTTATAATGAAATTACAATATACATTTACAAGGCAATTTTTCCTTCGGGGGCCCACTTGCCCCCAGACCCCCCAGCCGGGGGGATAGCCCCCCTAAACCCCGTAGAGGGGGAAACCCCCCTCTGCACTCCCCCACGTGGAAGAGTGTACATAATTCTGGGGTGTAAATACTTCATGGGGTATAAACACAGCTGAAAACAAAGACCTCTGAATCTGGAAGATAATCAGGCTCCACAACCAACATTGCCCCTTGCATCCACATAGGCATAATCATCCCATTCTCAATCTAAGGAAAACAAAAACACCAATTTTATTAAATGGATTCATCACATCTGATAATAGTTCCATGAAATTTTACAGAAATCTAATGCTAAGTCCAAACAACGCGATGATTAACACCGGGTGCCACACAAGTTTCAGGTGGGAGACAAGGTATGGTTTCATTTGCAGAAAGATCACCTTACACGACCACATTGAAATATTCACCCACTTTGATATGGACCTTACACCATCACCAAGGCTATGGGTGATAATTATTTTGAGCTAAGTATCCCCCCCTTCCTTGGCCTGCACCCAGTGTTCAATGTGGACCTACTTCGACCATTCTTCCCACCATTAAACACATTGGATATCGTAGAGTAGTCGACACCGAAAAATATAGCCCTTGAATGCATGGAACAGGAAGCCATTGATCATATCATGGACACTCAGATTAAGGGCACTCACTAACAAAGGATATATCTTTAATGGGTTGTCTAAGCATGGCAGCTTCTGCACTAAGGCAAGTGGCTCACTCGGGGCCAAGTTTAGAAGAAGTTTCTCCATATGATGGGGGATATCAACACAATGGATACCATTGATTCCTAAGGGGGGAGGACTGATCTATGTTGGATATCAGTGGCCACCCACCTATTTCACTGGCTCAAATAACAGTTATCATTTTGGCAGTGTTTTATAATTTTTGGGTCCCAAATTTCTGGGGCTATTTTGAGGCCCTGAACAACATTTTTTGGGCTAGAAAATGATTATAATGTAGCTAGGGAATACTCTAGGATAAACAGAATATATGCACCTCGGTTATACCTTTCCA
>JASDQU010587432.1:29249-48544 GCA_032191745.1 Picea mariana | reverse complement strand
ACTACCCCACCTAAACAGTGCCGCAAGGTAGTATCTCATACTACAAAATTCATCTTCTCCACAATCTGTTCAAAGGGTGAACAGAAGGATATTGTAGCCACCACAGCTTCCTTCTATCCAACAGAAGCAGGTCGACAAGGTTGCAGCAAAGCACAAAGATTCCTTCTGCACACAGTCATCTAAAATAGTCAGACTGGTTAAAAAGGTCCAAACCTTCCAGCCACAGGTTTGTGACAGATTTCCACAAACTAAGCAGTGCGACTTCTCCAGCAAGACAAGCAGCTCACCAAGATGCAGATTCAACAAATGCTTTTCCCTCTCCCCCAGGAACTCAACGCAATGGATACCACTGCTTCCTAAGGAGGGAGGATTGATCCAGGTGGATATCAGTGGCCACCCACCTTTTCCAAATGGCTCAAAACAGTTTTCTGGCCATTTTGGCAATTTACTATTTTTAGTAGGTTTTAACTTCCGGGGCCATTTTGAGGGTCCAAATGAATCTTTTTTGAGATCTAGGTTCTCAATTATATCCAAATGCATGATTGAGCCCCCAAAATTAATCTCCTCAACAATACATTTCCAATGAGCTATCACACGCCTAAAACGGAGATCGTATGCAAAAGTTACGACCCCGGGAAGTTGATGTACTCACTTACCCAAACGGGGCCCACATGACTTTTGGCGCTTCATCTCCTAGGGTTAGGTTTTTGGATGTCTAGGACTTTTGTCATTCCTATTTATTGTAAAAGGGCCTTCAGAGCCTCATTGTAATCATCTTCTTGTGAATGCGAGTAGCCGTCACATCTCTTCTCAAAGATAAGCTGCCACCATTCTAAAGAGTCTTTCACTCTGTATTTTTACAGTCTCTGTACATTTATTTCATTAATAGAAATCGTGTATTACTGTATCTCTGTGTTTATGGTTGCATCTCTGATATATTTCTGTTAAATTACTGTATATACGCGATATCTCTGTGCATTTCTTTATTATATCTCTACTCTCATTTCGTGCCGAAAATAATCCGGATCATGGTATCAAAGCTCTTTCTTCGACCACAAAAGAATTGTTTTCCTTGTTTTGTAGGTTTTCAAAGGAAAAAAAAAGGTTGGAACAAAAATCAATTCCTATAGATTTATGAGAAAATTTTGAAGAAAACAAACGTATAAATGAGTTATTTTCAAAAAATCACTCAAGTTCAAACAATGATATTCCAAATCAGACTTCAAACAGTGAAGATATCACTGATTTTAAATCAACTATATTAGGGTATTTCCATGACAGAGACATGCATTACAAATTAGATATATTTATTTTGACAAGCTGGTTAGATTGCCACCCAACCAACACCATTTTAAAGAGAATTTTTGGTGCTTTGATTTTACATTTATACGTTATTCCTCTGATCGATATCTAGTGCACTACAACCTTTACAATTTTTTACCCTCAAACCCTAATGAAATTGAATAGCAAAAATGTGGTGAAACATGCCATGGGAGCAAAAAATGCTGGTGAAAACATATTTCCATGAACTGTATAAGGGATACCAAGATATGAAAGAGATATTCTATAATTTCAAGGCATCCCATATCATTGATACCACATATCCTTTTATGAATGAAGAGTATAACCGAGAAAGATATTCTTGGTATGATTTAGAGGATGATTATATCACATGTATATGGATAATTGTCATTTATGGGATGAAAACTACTTTCACCCTTTATTTGGCAACTCTACTCCACCTTATGTCGATAACATCATGGACCTAGGATCTAGTTTTATATATGTGCTCCTTGGATTACTTTAGTATTGCAATTTGTACTTGCACATGTGACATAGGCTACTTCAACATTGTAGTAAGCGCTCATACATGGGACCCAGGTTTAGGGTGAATTAGACTACTTCAACATGATCACCAACACTTTTACATGGGACCTTGGTTCTCTAGATTACTTCAGCATTGCAATCAAAACTCGTCCATGGGACCCTTGTTTATGTGTAAGGTAGCTAGAGAGGTAGTGGGGGGGGGCAGAGGGCCCATAGTGATAATAGTGGAGGCCATTCAATGTAAGGTGGAATAGGTCCACTATATTATTAAATAAGTCCCACTATGGTAGTTAGATATAATAAATGTAAGAGGACTTCTTAGAAGGTTCTACTTCTAGAAGGTTTCTCCTCTAGAATGTGCTTAGCTGATGGTAGCACTATATAAAGGGGTTCAAACAATGTAATGGGATATGAAGAGAATTATTGTATTTGGAGAGGTAGATCAATAGGAGGATTCCCCCTCGAAGAGGCAAGTGAACAAGAGAGGATCCCTTCCATAACATGATCCATTATTTTATTTTTTAGAGAAGAAAAAAGAGGGTTGCGACATTACTGAAATTTTCGGTATATTTCTGTGCAAAATTTGCAGAACCAGGGTTTTTCTCCTTGGACGGCGGCGTGATTTTTTTTTTTTCTGTAGCATCTCGAGGCTGAATTTGCCCAAAAAAATTATAGATCTGAGTTCCTCTCACAATTTAACCCAATTTCAAAAAACAAATCAGTCGAAACGGAGTCCGGGAAGTGAAGTTATGAGCATTTTAAATTCAACAGTTTTTCAGGGATTTTCCAAAAAACGCCGCGATTTTCTGTAGTAATTTATTGTTCTATTTTTTGGATTTTTTTGTGACGGCGGAGGGACTATAGAGTTCATAAATTTTCATAAGGTGCTCAAATGGCTATTTCTTCTCAAACCCTTAAAGAAATTCTACATATTACTGAAGCATTCAAAGCCCAATTGTTTGACACATTGAATGACAAATTGGATGGCTTTGTAGATGGCCTCAATGCTAGTTTTTGTAGTATTCAATATTATTTGGAAAACATGCAAGAGAGATTTCTTATGGCAGACCTCGAGGATGAATATAATTAAGAAATATATGCTTGGTATTATTTTGAGGCCGATTGTGATGATTGGTATATGGATAGTTTTCATTTCTGGGATGACAACCACTTCCATATTTTATTTGATGACTCTACTCCACTTTCTATAGAGAACATCAATGTCCCACATCAGGAGCTAGTTACCAGCGTCCATCCTGCATAGTCTACAATGGTATTGTTCCTTCCAGAGTCATCTTTGATCATCTCCCACTATGTGGATGGATATTCTTATTTGGATCCACATGATAGGTGTTAGTATTGGAAGCATCATTTTCAATTGGTTATTGGGTGTCAATATCTTCCATGTGGGGTTCACATGAGAAATTGGACATGGAACCCTGGTTTACAATGGCGGTTAGACTACTTCATCATGGTGGCTACCATTTCTCAATGGGGCCCTGGTTCTCTAGTCTACTTCAGCACTATTGTCCACACTTATCCATGGGACCCTGGCATATGGTTGTACATTAAGCGTTGAGGACAATGCTTTCATAAGGGGGATGGAATGTAAGGTATCTAGAGAGGTAGTGGGGGGGGGAAGAGGGCCCATAGTGATAATAGTGGAGGCCATTCAATGTAAGGTGGACTAGGTCCACTATATTATTAAATAAATCCCACTATGGTAGTTAGATATATTAAAAGTAAGAGGACTTTTTAGAAGGTTCTAATTTTGGAAGATTCCTCCTCTAGAATGTTCTTAGGTGATGGTAGCACTATATAAAGGCGTTCAAGAAATGTAATGGGACATGAAGAGAATTATTGTATTTGGAGCGGTAGATCAATAAGAGGATGCCCCATTGAAGAAGCAAGTGAACAAGAGAGGATCTCTTCCATAATAGGATCCATTGTATGGTGTTGCCCTACCTCAAGGGTTTGGTAATGATAAAGTGTGGTTTCTTCTATCTTGCTCTGTGGATCTATTTTGTATTCATTATTTTTGGTGATTATATTTGTAGATCTATTCAGGTTCTTAACATTATGATTGTACCTCCTAACAACAAACATTGAGAGCAACACTTTTCTAAGGGGGTGGAATGTTGGGATTCTCTGTAGGGGTGTAATGGGGGGGGCAAAGGGCCTATACTAAACTAACCAGCATAGATCCATCTTAAACTTGGATCTATCAAGCACTGAGAGGGATCAAAGTTCTTAATTTGTAAATTAAAATTTATATGTTATTATCTAAATATGTACATACATCTCACTAACATTACAACATCTCCCCCATATTGGAATGTAATGCACCTCACTACTCTCGGTGCAATGATAGAAAAGGTCATTCAATATAAGTTGGACTAGGTCCCCTATGCTTGATATTATTAAATAAAACAGTACAGTAGTTATTACTGAATCAATGTAATGGAACCTCTTTAAAGAAGGTCCACTAGGTAGTTAGAGGTTGTTATGATTAGGGTTCTCTTGTTAATTATAAATAAGGATGGAGTATTCATTGGGAAAGGTGTGGATGTTACTGTATTTGAAGCTTATCTCATTGAGAGGTTGCCCAACCTTAAGAGGCAACTGAACATAGGTGGATTCCTTTCATAAAAAGATCAATTGTAAGGTGTTTCCCTATCTTAAGGGTACTTTAATATAATCAAGTAAAGGGGATTCTCTATCTTATTTTTCGATATATTGTTCGTAATAACATTTTGATATATAAGGTACATAATAGTTGTTATGATATGAGGGAGAAAGATTCACTTGAAGTGGTGGAGGAATCAAGAACTTTTGAGAAAGTTCTAGGTTCCATGAAATCCACCTTTATAGAGGTCATTCCAAACAAGAAGAATCATAAAATATTCAAGGATTACATGTTAATCTTCTTATACAATACAATCTACAAAATAATTGTAAAAATAATATCCCATGGGTTAAAGAAGGTTTTTTCAAATAGGAAAATTCATGTTGTAGTGGAAATGTCTTGAGGAAAATTCCAATACATAAAAATAAAATACATATGAGAAATGGTTCTAAAATTATACCTAAGGTATATTACATGGTAAATTGGTTTTATATTTAGAGCTTTCCATATCATGGAGACCCTTTTCATTGTTTTCAACACCCATCCCCTTGAGAAAACAATGACAAGGTCCTCCATGATATGGAAAGCCCTAATAAAAACCCCCCTAAAGACGAGATTGTTTCTTTGGTTAACCCTTTCTAAAAAAGCACCATCCCCTTGATAAAACGATGACAAGGGCCTCCATGATATGGAAAGCCCTAATAAAAATGCCCCTAAAGACTAGATTGTTTTTTTGGTTAACCCTTTCTAACAAAGCACTAACATGGGATCATTGTTAAAAAAATCATTGAAAAGGGCTAAGGAGATGTATCATTAGTAAAAATGATGATGATACTATTACTCATTGATGCAGCCCCCCTACCCCCCCATAGGGCTACACGACCTCCCGGTCAAGGATCTTCGATTCTTGAGTTGAACGACTCTCTGAAACCTTGATGGTCTCGTTCTATATCTAAACATAGGCCCTTTCGGATTTATGGTGCAGGTATTATGGCACTCGCAACCTTCCCCTTCGCACTTGCGAAATCTCAGAGTTTGGGCACTAGCTCCTTTTCTGATAAGCCCATCATTGATATGACCTTGGGCGATGACGTCACGTAAACACATGATTGTGGGAACGCTCAAGAGTGGTTTGGAAACAAGCTACTTTTCACCTTGCAATTCACCTCAAGCCACCACATGTCCTTTTACCAATACCGTGGTATCGATTGCGGCCCACCCTCAACTTTTTAAATCTCGAGAACCTTCTATCCCCATAGTGCAAGGTGACCGTTGATCTCATGATCTTGACGATGCTTATGAACTAAAAGCTGAGATACGTCCCTTCCAAGTTTGCAGATCAGATCTGACCCTTTGAAATCAACGAGCGTGACTTGATTCGTGATTCGACGTTTAGATTTTTCAACTCTCAAACCTTGCTTTCTCCCGCAATGATAGATCTTCTGCCACGTGCCCTCTTCAATCAACGGTTCTGATCGTTTCGAGATTCTAGACTTCGGAAATCTCAAATCTCAACTCCTTTCTTAATAGATTTTATCTAGAGCTGGTAATCCACTAACGTGTGTCTCCCGCTGATCTAGCGGCTATAATCCCTTCAGGTCTTCGGGCTTCGTATTTTTCAGTTCTCAACTTTCACTTTCCCTTGAAGTGTATGGATTTCTGCTGTGTGTCCCCTTGAATTGGACAGTTGAGATTTACTTCGGGTCTTTACCCAGAGTCCACGGATTTATACCATGTCTTACCCTTAATCTGATGGCTATGAATTACTTCAGGTCTTTACCCGAAGTCCACAGATTCATGCCACCTTTCCTCTGGATCTAATGGTTAAGATTCACTTCAGCTCTCCGGTTCTCTGGGCTTCGGGAGTTTTAACTCTCAACTGAAACTCTCGAAGTGATTTCTTCAGAGCTCACAATCCATCGCCATGTGTCCCTCTAGATCTGATGGTCCAGATCTTCTTCCGACTTTGGGTTTCGGGAGTTTCAACTCTCAACTGAAACTCTCAAAGTGATTTCCCTGAAGCCAATGATTTGTTGACACGTAACTCCTGGCGATCAATGGTCAGGATCTACTTCAGTTGTTTCACCTCCTTCTGTTCCAAGAACTTCCAGAGTTGTGGATCTTGTGCCACCTCTCCTCCTTGACGATAGACGGTCCCAAATTACTTCGAGACTTCGGAACTTTGGCAAGTTCACCCTCCTGTGTGTGCAAAAGCGCTAAGTCTCATGCACCTTTCTTTGATCAGACAGTTGTTGGTCCTCTGCGCTGTGATTTAATAGATGTTTTCACTCCTCCTTCTGAGCTTTCGACTTCCTCTGACTTAGAAGATTTTCTAAGTGTTCAAAGGCCTCGACCTTTGCTCCTCCTACAAGTTTGTCTCTTGGACTTCGTCTGCACTTCTGCAAAGTGCTATCCCTTCTGAGCTTAGTTTCCTTGAATATTATTGTTTCCCACGCACTCCTTGCATTCTTGGGATCTCGTCAAACTCAGATCGAAGGATTTATTGAAAAGAAATTATTCTTGCACTCCTTGCATTCCTCTGTTATGGTTCTTCAACGCTTGGTCACTCTTTGACGATGTGCACTCCTTGCACCTGGTATAAGTTTCCTTTTTTCTCTCTGAACTCCTCCGAGTCAATCCGAGACTCTATCGACGCACTCCTTGCGTACGAGATGCACACCTTGCATACGAGTTCCAAAAGAGAAACAATTGAAACTTATCCAGTTTCGTCACAAATTCATATGATCAACTCTTGAACAATCATACATGAATGAAATGAACTAAATCACACACACATAATGTAACATTCATTCAATCACACATCAAATGTACACAGTCCGAAGGATTTGGACAATTATGTCTGTTCTATTCATTCATGAAACAAATTACATAATATTGCAGTTCTTCCCTGCGTCTTTCTTCTACCCTATTATGTTATCTCTTTGTTGCTTACTTTCATACTACCTTTTTAATACAACAACAACAAAGTTATCTAAGGACTGGCTCCACGAGCTCTCTCTATCCTGTCTGCAACCTATCCTATCAGGTCTTAGCGGTTACCTACTTTTTTCTGTTACAATAACTATCATTTATTTCCAGATAAGAGCCAACACTCTATATCTACAACTCCTTACAGTTGTATAAGAATTTTACAAACAAGATATATTAAAAAACGTTGTTTCCAAAATATCTTAACAACTCAATTTACTTTTGAGTTAAATGTTGATTTGAAATTCTGTCATGCTGAGATGTCATATCTTTGCCTCCACACTTTCATATTTGACTTTGAAGGCGATGCTCCTGCATCATACTCCTCTGGTTAAAATATTCATGGAATATTGTTAATGAGCTCTTGCATTGTTTTTCCATGCTTCAAAATATCAGGTTTTGTGACCCAACTTGAATCTTCCACTGGATGATCTTTCCAATTCACTAAGTATTCAGGATATGTCTTCCTCCTGGTCTTCTTCCCAACTCTTTGTTCAATGATTTTCTCCATCTGAGGTTTTTTTGTTGTGGGAAATTGTTCTTCCCATTGAACTTCTTTCTGATCATCTGATTCTCCCGCATAATCTCTGTTGTAAGGATACAGGTCTGCAACATTGAATATCGATGATATCTCGACATTGTCTGGCAACCCAATTTCATAAGCATTGGCCGCAAATTTTCTGAGAATCATGCATGGTCCTATATTCTTCATTTTCAACTTGTTATATGTTCCCCTTGGAAACCTTTACTTTCTCAAATGAGCTAAAATTTCATCTCCTACTTTGAATTGAACTTCTCTCCTCTTCTGATCAATTCTCTTCTTATATGTTTGGTTGTTGTCTTGTAGTTGTTCTCTAACTCTGTCATGGAGCTTCTACATTTATGTTGCAAAATCTTCTGCTCCAGCACTTCTGAACTCATTTTGATTCAGATCTCTTAACTCTGTAATCCCTCTTGGTTGTATACCATACACAATTTAAAATGAACTTTTCCCTGTGCTTCTGTTCACTGAATTGTTAAATGCAAATTATGCTTGTGCCATAATCTGATACCATTGATGACCTTGCTCAGTGACTAAACTTCTTAACAAGTTTCCCAGACTCTTGTTTACTAATTCATTCTGTCCATCTGTCTGAGGGTGATATGTTGAACTAAAGGACAATTTTGTCCCTAGCCTATTCCATAGAGTCCTCCAAAAGTGTCCTACAAATTTGGTTTCCCTGTCTGAGACTATACTCCTAGGCAATCCATGTAGTCTCATCACTTCTATGAAAAAATAATTGGCTATATGTGTAGCATCGTTTGTTTTCCGGCATGGTATGAAATGTGCCATCTTTGAAAATCTTCCCACCACAAAAAATATGTAATCACTTCCCTTCTAGGTTCTAGCAATCCCAATACAAAATCCATATTGATTGCATCCATAACCTTTCTGGAATTGGTAATGGCTAATACAAACCAGTGTTTTGTTGTCTTCATTTTGCATACTGACAATTTCTACATTTGTTCACAAAAATTTTCACCTCTACCCTCATGCTCGGCCAATAGTATGAACTTCTCAGTTGTGCAAATGTCTTATCGTGACCAAAATGTCCATCTAAACCTCCATTGTGTTTTTATTTTAGCGGGTTATCTCTCATTAAGAATTTTGGTATGCATAGTTGGCTTCCTTTGAATAATAATCCATCTTGGATCAAATATTTTGTCCATGGGATTCTGTGTCCCAACAAAGGATTCTTACTTGCCTCATAAGCCTCCTTAAAATATGGATCTTATCAATACATTTCCTTGAGGTGTTCAAACCCTAAGGTCTCCACTTGGAATTCCTGTACGATTAAACTCATCCTGCTCAAAGCATCTGTAACTTTGTTAGCAGTTCCAGCAATATGTTTAATAACAAAAGTAAAATTATGAATAAATTATGCCCATTTAGCATGTCTCTGATTCAACTTTTCTTTCCTAGTAATAACTGCAAAGATTTATTATCATTGTACAAGACAAATTCTTTAGGAATTATATAGTGCCTCCACTTCTTCAAATATTGAATCAATGCATAAAATTCTTTGTCATATGTGGAATACTTCTTCTTGGTGTCATTCAACTTCTCACTGAAATAAGCAACTGGCCTATTATTCTAACTCAAGACTACTCCAATAGCTACTCCACTTGCATCACATCTCGCTTGAAATGTTTTTCCAAAATCTGGTAAGACCAGAATTGGTTGTTCTGTGATCTTCTCCTTCAACACTTTGAAACTTTTTTCAGCTTCCTCTGTCCAATTAAAATACCTGTGTTTCTTCTTCACAGTGTCCAACATGGGTGTACATATACCACTGAAATTTCTTATAAACTTTCTATAAAAACTTGCTAAACCATGAAAACTTCTTACCTCAAATATGCTTCCTGGCTATGGTCATTCTTTGATTGCTCTCACCTTTTCTGGATCCATCTTCAATTCATTCGAAGAGATCACAAAACCCAAGCATATGAGTTATGTCTTCATAAAAGATCTTTTCTTCAGATTTATCAGCAATTTTTCTTGTTGTAACTTTTTCATCACTAATGTCAAATGTTTTAAGTGTTCTCCCTTTGTCTTACTGAAGATTAGTATGTCATCCAGATACACTATGACAAATTTTCCTATTAAGTCTTTCAATACTTCATTCATTAATCTCATAAATGTGCTTGGTGCATTTGTCAWCCCAAATGGCATGACCARCCATTCAAAAAAAACTTCATTTGTCTTGAATGTTTTCTTCCATTCATCTCTCTCTCTCATCCTTATTTGATGATATCCACTCTTCAAATCTGTCTTGGAAAAATAGCTTGCTCCACTCAAAAAATCCATAAAATCATCCATCCTTGGTAAAGAGAATYTATACCTAATGGTTATCTTGTTGATAGCTCTGGAATCTGTACACATTCTCCATCCTCCATCCTTCTTTGAATTTAACATAGTTGGTACTGTGCATGGGCTTAGGCTTTCCTTCACTAAACCTTTATCCAAAAACTCCTGGACTTGATTTTTGACTTCCTCATTCTCTCTAGATGTCAACCTATAAGTTGATTTGTTTGGTAAACTAGCTACTGGAATAAGGTCAATATGATGGCTTATATTCCTAATGGGTGGCAATGAGCGAGGTAACTCATCCACTACTATGTCAACAAATTTTTCTAACAGTTCCTGGATCTCTTCAGGTAAATCTTCCACATAAGTATTTGTAAGGATAACTCTAGGCTTCCTCACTACAACAAACTGCATTTATTTCTCCTTTTTTAATTCATTCAAGAGTTCCTTCCCACTCGTGAGAAGTATACTTAAACTAGCTTCCCTCTTTTTCTCTTTGTCTTCTATTGGAAACAATAATTGTGTCCTACCATTATTTTCTAAGGTATAAGTATTATTCCTCCCATCATGAATAACTTTTATGTCAAACTGCCATGGTCTCCCCAATAAAATATGACATACATCCATAGGAATTACATCACATAATATTTCATCCCTATAACCTCTTATTTTAAATTCAACTTGGCATTGTTGACTTACCATTACTTGATGTCCTTTCTGCAACCATGATACCTTGTATGGGTTTGGATGTGCAGTTTTCTTCAGCTCCATTTTCTCCACCATCTCTGTGGATACTAGATTGTAAGTGCTCCCACTGTCTATGATCACCTTGCAAACTCTGTCTTTCATCTTGCAAGAAGTTTTGAACAAACTTGTTCKCTAAACTGGTTCCTCTGCCTCCTTCTCTAGTTTAAGAATAATTTTCCTCATCATGAGGTTCTTTCCTCCTTCTATTTCTTCTGCTTCCACATGTTTATGTTCTTCAAAAATGTGTGCTTCGCCTCCTCCTTATTTCTTTCTCTCGGAGCATTCCCAAGACTTKTGTCCTGGTTTTCCACAGGCATAACATCTAATTTCACTTCCTATGACTCTTCCTCTTCCTCTAGAAAAAGAGATTCTTCCTCCATGTTTTCCTTCCTTAGAACTTCCACCTTTATTAGGGTGACTATGTTGTTTTTCAGCTTCATGCTTCGGCTTCTAGAATTTCTCTCTGCTAGYTCCCTTACCTTTGCTTGAATTTCCTCCTCTATTTCGTTGGTTTGTTTCTTGGCCAATTTCTCTTCAGCTTTCAAGGTTGTTTGATAAGAATCCTCGACTTTACTAACAAACATCATGTTGATCTCCTCTTGTATTTCATCTTCATTCTCCTTATGTTCAGCCCCGATGTTCAGTCTATAAAATTCCTCGGTGTATTCCTTCACTGATAATCTTTTCTGTCTCAGGTTCTGCAATCTTCTGAACAGATTGATTTTATAGTCCTTCAAGATAAATTTTTCTTTTATCTTGGCTACCATCCTATCACAGCTTTTAATTTTCTTCTTACCCTTACATCTTCGATCGGCTTGCAGTTCGTCCCACCATAGTACTGCATGACCCTTTAGTATTTTCATTGCATGCTTCACCATCTTGTCTTCTTCGATATCTTCATAATCGAATTACTTGTCCATAGCTCATACCCAATCCAACAATTATTCAACTTCTAAATTTCCTTCATACATTGGTACCTCTATTTTTTCTCTAGCTCCTATTCTTGAAACAGCTTTCAATAAGCGGTCTTCCGCAGCCTCCTCTGCTACATCTTCTTCAACCTCTATCTCTTTGCTTTCAGCTTCACTGATATCTCCAGTGTTTGGTGCTCTCCTCTGCATTTTTTCCATGGCATCCAGTCTCATTTTGAGTCACCTCATTTCTTCTTCCATTTCTTCATTCGCTCTATGCCTTATAGGTGGCATGACTTCACTGCATCACCCTCTGGTGCCTACAAACATAAACCAAAATTATTTGTTTTCCTGATACCACAAATGATACCAATTTATCTCCTTTCTCCTTTGTTTGTTGTCTGTAAACAATCTCAATATAAGGCTCTGATGCCACCTAATGCATCCCCCCTAATCTCCTGTAGGGCTACACGACCTCCCGATCAAGGATCTCCGATTCTTGAGTCGAACGACTCTGTTAAGAACCTGAATAGATCTACCAATATAATAACCACAAATACTGAATCCACAAATCAAGATAGAAGAAACCACACTTTATTATATCAAAACCCTTGAGGTAGGGAAACACCATACAATGGATCCTATTATGGAAGGGATCATCTCCTGTTCACTTGCCTCTTCGAGGGGGAATCCTCCTATTGATCTATCGCTCCAAATACAATACTTCTCTTCATGTCTCATTACATTGCTTGAACCCCTTTATATAGTGCTACCATCACCTAATAACATTCTAGAGGAGGAATCTTCTAGAAGTAGAACCTTCTAAGAAGTTCTCTTACATTTATTATATCTAACTACCATAGTGGGCCTTATTTAATAATATAGTGGACCTAGTCCACCTTACATTGAATGACCTCCACTATTATCACTATCGGCCCTATGGGCCCCCCCACTACCTCTCTAGCTACCTTAAATTCCATCCCCCTTATGAAAGCGTTGTCCTCAATGCTTGATGTACAACCATATACTAGGGTCCCATGGATAATTGTGGACCATAATGCTAAAGAAGACTTGAGAACCAAGGTCCCATGTATAAATGAAATCCACCATGTTGATGTAGTCCAACCACCATTGTAAGCCAGGGTCCCATGTCCAAGTGCTCATGTGAACTCCCCGTGGAATATTTTGGAACCCAATAACCAACTCAAAATGATGCTCCAAATACTAACAACTGTCATGTCGATCCAAATAAGAATATCCATCCACATAGTGGAAAAGGGTCGTACCATAATCTAGAATGAATAATACCATTATAGAATATGCAGGATGGACACTGGTAATAATCATTGGCTTTCGATTTTTCACATTGATGCTCTCTACAGAAGGTGGATTAGATTCATCAAATAAAATATGAAAGTGGTTGTCATCCCAGAAATGACAACTATCCATATACCAATCATCACAATCAGCCTAAAAATCATACCAAGCATATATTTCTTGATTATATTCATTCATGAGACCCTCCATAAGAAATCAATCATGCATGTTATTCAATGAATCTTGAATACTACGAAAACTATCATTGAGGCTGTCTGTGAGGCCATGTACAAATGCATCCAATGTGTGAAACAATTGGGCTTTGAATGATTCAAGAATTTCTTTCAGGTTTTGAGAAGAAATAGCCATATGAGCACCCTATTAACTCTTCGGTCCCTTAACCGTCATGAAAAAAACCAAAAATAGACCCAATAAGTTACGGCAGAAAATCGCGGTTTTTTCTGGAAAAACCCTAAAAAACTGTTGAAGTTAAAGTGCTCATAACTTCACTTCCCGGACTCAGTTTTGGCTGATTTTGTTTTTGAAATTGGGTGAAATTGTGAGGGGAACTCCGATATGTAATTTATTTGAGCAAATTTGGTCTCTAGATGCTACAGAAATAAAAAAATTCTCGGCGCCGTCCATGGAAAAAATCCTGAAAATTTGCAGATTTTAAAACTTCAATATCTTGACTTCCCGGACTCCGTTTCGGACGATTTTTTTTTCAACTTGGGTGTTTTTATGATAGGAACTCATATATACAACTCTTTTCTACAAATTTTGCACAAAAATATACTGAAAACTTTGAGAATGTCACGGCCCTCTTTTTTCTTCTCCGAAAAAAAATCTGCAAAAATAAAAAATATTTGCCCACAATGTTTGCCCAAGGAAAGTGCTCTGATACCACTTGTTAAGAACATGAATAGATCTACCAATATAATAACCACAAATATTGAATCCACAAATAAAGATAGAAGAAACCACACTTTATTATATCAAAACCCTTGAGGTAGGGAAACACCATACAATGGATCCTATTATGAAAGGGATCCTCTCCTGTTCACTTGCCTCTTCAAGGGAGCATCCTCCTATTGAGCTACCGCTCCAAATACAATACTTCTCTTCATGTCTCATTACATTTCTTGAACCCCTTTATATAGTGCTACCATCACCTAAGAACATTCTAGAGGAGGAATCTTCTAGAATTAGAACCTTCTAAGAAGTCCTCTTACATTTATTATATCTAATTACCCATTTATTATATCTAACTACCATAGTGGGCCTTATTTAATAATATAGTGGACCTAGTCCACCTTACATTGAATGACCTCCTCTATTATCACTATGGGCCCTCTGGGCCCCCCCACTACCTCTCTAGCTACCTTACAGACTCTCTGAAACCTTGATGGTCTCGTTCTATATATAAACACAGGCCCTTTCGGCTTTCTAGCGCAGGTCTTATGGCACCCGCGACCTTCCCCTTCGCGCTTGTGAAATATAATAGTTTGGGCATTAGCTCCTTTTATGATAATCCCCTCCTTGATGTGACCTTGGGAGATGACCTCACGTAAACACATGAGTGCAGGTGAACCCAAGTGTGGTTTGGAACAAAACTACTTTTCGCCCCGCAATTCACCTCGAGCCATCACGTGTCCTTTTACCAATATTGTGGTCTCGATTGCGGCCCGCCCTCAACTTTTTAAATCTCAAGCACCTTCTATCCCTGCAATGCGAGGTGATTGTCGATCTCAAGATCTTGATGGTGCTTATGAAATGACGGCTGAGATCTGTCCCTTCCAAGTCTGTGGATCGGATCTAACCCTTTCAAATCAACGGGCGTGATTTGCTACGCGATTTGATGTTCATAGTTTTCAACTCTCAAACCTTGCTTTCTCCCGCAATGACAGATCTTCTGCCACGTGCCCTCTTCAATCAAAGGTTTTGATCGTTTCAGGATTCTGGACTTCGAAAATCTCAAATCCCAACTCCTTTCCCGGTGGCTTTTATCTTGATTTGGTAATCCACTGATGCGTGTCTCCCGCTGATCTGGCAGCTACACTCCCTTCAGGTCTTCAGGCTTTGGATTTTTCAGTTCTCAACTTTTAATTTCCCTTGAAGTGTGAGGATTTCTGCCATGTGTCCCCTTGATTCGGACGGTTGATATTTACTTCAAGTCTTTACCCGGAGTCCACGGATTTGTACCACATCTTACCCTTAATCTGATGGCTATGAATTACTTCGGGTATTTACCCCCGAGTCCACAAATTCACAGCACCTATCCTCTAGATCTGACGGTTAAGATTCACTTCGGCTCTCCGGCTCTCTGACTCTCCGAGCTTCGGGAGTTTCAACTCTCAACTGAAACTCTCGAAGTGATTTCTCCGGAGCTCACAACCTGTCACCACATGTCCCTCTAGACCCAACAGTCCAGATCTTCTTCAGACTTTAGGTTTCGGGAGTTTCAACTCTCAACTGAAACTCTCAAAGTGATTTCCCCGAAGACAATGATCTACTGACACGTATCTCTTGGCGATAAATGGTCAGTATCTATTTTGGCTATTTAGCCTCCTCCTGGTCCATGAACTTTCGGAGTTGTGGATCTTACGCCACATGTCCTCCTTGACGACGGACGGCCCCAAATTACTTTGAAACTTTGGAAAGTTTACCCTCATGCATGTGAAAAAGTGCTAAGGCTCGTGCACCTTGATTTGATCAGATGGTTGTTGGTCTTCTACACTATGATTCAACAGTTGTTCTCATTCCTCCTTCTGAGCTTCCGACTTCCTCCGACTTAGAATATTTTCTAAGTGTTCAAAGGCCTCGACCTTTTCTCCTCCTACGAGTCTGTCTCTTGGAATTCATCTATACTTTTGAAAAGTGCTATCCCTTTTGAGCTTATTTCCCTTGAATATTTTGATTTCCCACGCACTCCTTCCGTTCCTAGGATCTCATCAAACTTAGATCGAAGGATTTCTTGAAAAGAAATTCTTCCCACACTCCTTACGTTCCTCTCTTCTGGTTCTTCGACGCTTGGTCTCTCTTTGACGTTGTGCACTCCTTGCACCTAGTCTAAGGATTGTTATTGTTTTTCGGACTAGGACTAGTCTAAAGCGACTGTTGAATGACACAAGGTCTTAGTTCAAGTCACAATGGAGGAAGTTTTCTCCCTCTGTCTCTGGTTTTGGCAGAGACATATGACCTTAACTCTTTTTAGGTGAGGACCCAAATTTAATATCCTCAAGCTTTCAAGAAGTATTTATTACATCTATCTACTGACTATTTATTAAATTATTTAGTATCAGGGCCCTCTTGGGCACTTAGTACCTCCATGTTTCCTATTTTTGGTAACTAGATCATCTGCCTTCCTACTGAGTGGATTTGTTGAAATAATGTAACTGCAAAGAGTATTCTTATTATTATTTGATATATTATTCATCGGATCAATCCCCATTGTGGATTGATCTTGTCGGCTATTGTAATAGGACCAAATCCCCTTTTGCAGATTGGTAAAATGTTAATTATAATAGGCAAAATAAGAAGTCAGCCCCAGCAGATATTAAAGAAGCCCCAGAATGTAATTAAGGTGGTTATAACCACCCAGTGGGAGAAGTCGGCCCTGCCAATGAAGAAACACTTCACACTTGCTAGTCTAATATAAATAAGGAGGCTAGCGCCTCACTTAGACACACAACTCACTTGCTCATTTCATGAGACAAGTTTCTAATCTGCAGTTAGAGAAGAAGGAGAGAGAGTGGTGCATATCTGGGAGAGGAATTTCTGTATTAGTTTAAGATATCTCTTGGCATTGTATTGGCTATCTATATTAAGAAATTTTTGTTGGGTTTTCTTCCCCTAGAGGGTTTCCCAAGATAAATGTTGTGTCTCTTGTGATTGTGTATTTCTCAGTGATCTTGGATTATGCTATTGTTATCTAATGAAATGCAAAGAACTATAATAATGGCTTAAACATTAACATGGTATCAGAGCCAAGATGAAGGAANATTAGTTTAAGATATCTCTTGGCATTGTATTGGCTATCTATATTAAGAAAGTTTTGTTGGGTTTTCTTCCCCTAGAGGGTTTCCCAAGATAAATGTTGTGTCTCTTGTGATTGTGTATTTCTCAGTGATCTTGGATTATGCTATTGTTATCTAATGAAATGCAAAGAACTATAATAATGGCTTAAACATTAACATGGTATCAGAGCCAAGATGAAGGAATCATATTTCACAAGAGTGAAAAACATCATTGTTGTCGTACATGAAAATTAGGGTTTTTTTATGGTGAAGCTTTTCAGCCCCAAAACCATCAAGAAAAGTGTGCCCTCCCCTAAGGATCACTTTGGCACTCTCAGTGCACCTTTTCAGTGGCTGGATCTCCCAGAAAGTGAAACCCTAATTTCACAAAGTACCAGAAAACTAGAGTACCAGAAGTACCAGAGTACCAGAAGTACCAGAGTACCAGAAAACTAGAAGCACCAGAATAGAAATCCACAAATCAAGTTTGAGAGGGTAAAAGTTGGATTTTAAAAATTTTGACTACACCATCATACTTGCCTCAGCTCAGCGCATATATTCCCTGGATTGGAATTTCAAAATTTTAAGTTTGAAAAATTAGGGTTTCCTCATAAAACCCTAAGTTGCAGTTGCAGAACCAGTTGTAGTTGCAGCAGTAGAACCAGTTGCAATCACCATTGAAGTTTTCTTAAGAGTTGGTAATGATTACTGTTGCTACCAGATGGAGCCACTACCTGCAAATGCCATCAGAGGTATGTACTCACATATGTTTAATGGTTAAACCCTAAAGAGTATTTGCAGGAGAAGAGATCTCTTGCCATAGATTCAGAAGGATCTAAAGATCCAACACATTCAAAGGAATGAAGCAACCCAGGTGTGATTATTTTTATGAGTGTTGCATGTTGTAGCTATGACCATCATTCTAACCTTTTCTAAGTCAAGGTATTAGATGGATTAAAAGTTGAGATCATGGAGCTTATCCTCTAACCCAACCTTCTGTCAAGATAGCGTATTGTCTTAGTACATCAGACAGGTTGAAGAAAGCACTCTTCATCTTGAGTGAAGGAGACTTGGAAGAAAATCAAGCACTCATTCCTGAAGAAAAGGCTCTAGGTTTGATTAAATCAAGTTGATAAGATTCAAAGGTACACATGACAAGTTGATGACTATAGTTGAGATAGCAGTCTTTGTAAAGTATTATACTTGATAGCATGTGAGCATATAGAGGTAAATGCTTTTCCTGATACAACTAACACCTCCTCTAGGAGAAACCTCATGTGTTAGTTCCAAGTTTCCATGGAAGAATGATTGGTCACAACACTATGAGAGTGTTGACCTCATTTCATATTGTATTCCTTACCTTTAATCTTTTATTCAGATAAATTATAAGTGATAGCTCTAAAGGAGCTACTGTGATGATTGTTTGTGCTATGGCTTTATATTATCAGAAGGATATTATTCTTGCTTGTTGTTTTGTTGACCTTGCTCCAGGTCATAGGTAATAACCCTGAGGAAGCTATAGTGAAGTTTGTAGAAGGCAACGTGCTAAAAGAGAGACCATAAATGAAGCAATCATCATTCGAAGTGAAGAAAATGGCTTGTATAAACTAAAGGGTCACTCAGAGGCTGCCATGACCCACGCCATTGAAAACTCATGTGAACTTTGACATAGAATATTAGCTCACATCAACTACAAGGCACTACCATACATATGCAAAGCGATCACAGGTTTACCAGAACTCAAAGGTGACCATGAAGGCGTATGAAATGGATGTGCACAAAGGAATAACATCAAGAACCCATTTTCGAAGAGGGACGGCAAGGCAGAAGGAGTCCTAGAACTCATTCATTCAGATGTATGTGGCCCAATGCCATCGTCCTCCATTAGTGGGTATGTATACTATGTATCATTCATTGATGATTATTCTCGTAAGACCTGGATATATTTGAAGTGTTCAGTAAGTTAAAGGAATTCAAAGCCTTGATAGAGAACCTTTTTGTAAGGAAGATTAAGA
>JASDQU010587432.1:7899-23322 GCA_032191745.1 Picea mariana | reverse complement strand
AGTGGAGGGTCACCTTTGAACCTGATACAGATTACTTCCCGTAGAGACACCTCTGGGTTCTATTGCCTGGTCTACTTGTTAATTTGTGGAATGAGGGAGCTCTCAAGGCCATTGGAGATGCTTTAGGTAATTTTATAGCTTTAGACCATCAGTCTCTTAAAGCACAGTCAAGAAAAGTGGGGAAAATACTTGTAGAGGTTGATATACACTGTGGCTTTCCAGAAGTACTTGAGGTCGAATGGTGTGATCAAAGGATAATTCGGCGTTTAGATTATATGGGTATTCCTTTCAGATGTAGTTTATGTCGTTGTATGGGACATCTACGTCGGGACTGTAAAGGTCCAGTGGATGCTAAGGATAAAGATGAGTTTCAAAATGCATGGAATGTTCCATATTCCTCATCTATTGTGGATGTTTTTGGATCTGGAGACTTGCATTACCCGTCGGTTGTGGAAGACCAACATGAGATTCTGGATGCTCTATCAGGTAAGCTTAAAACCTTTTGTCTAGTTCTTTTTGATACGTTAACTTCTTGGGAACGTGAGGCATTGGATTCATCGGGTTGTCTTAAGCACACAACCACAAAGGAAATGGCTCCTTGTTTGAATAATCTTCCCTCAGCTTTGTTGAAAAAAGATAGTGTTAGACTTGAGCCAATTTTAAATTTAAAGTCTATGGACAACTTAACCTACTCACTCTCTATAACTTTTCCTGTGAATCATGTCCCTGTCTCGGCTCCTATTCCAGTCTCCTCTCCTACTTTTTTAGAGCAAGGGAAACTGAACATTGCCTCCTCCCTACCTTTGTATTTTTCGGATAAAACTGTTGTGATTTCCGGCTGTAGAGAATCAGAGGATAGTGAGTCTTCTATGTCCATTGTACTTGATTCTCTTCCATTTTTCATCCGTGATCAAAAGTCAACTGCTCCTTTACCTGTCTACCTAGGTAACTATGTTGTGGATGATTCCTCTGTTGGGGGGAAACACAGTACTTCTAAATCTCGAGTGGAAGGGATGGGGAAGGAGTTTGCCTGGTCAAGAGGTTTAGGCATTTAACAGTCTCCCATCAAGAACTGTAGCTCTCGAAAAAAACTGGTAGGTGTGACCAATCAGACCTCTGTTGATAATTCTTCAGCCATGGATTGTGGGGCACTTAAAGCAATGAAGGCCCTAGCAAGGGAAAAATAATGATTCTTCTTTTTTTAAATATTAGAGGGGTAGGGGGCACCGTTAAGGCCATTTCTTTTCATCATATTTTAGATCATGTCTGGCCGGAGATTATTTTTTTACAGGAGACTTTAGTTCATGAACAGAAAGATAGAGATTTTGTGAATACGTTCCGTCCTTCGTGGGTTTCTTGCACTGTTAATTCTCTTGGTACTTCCGATGGTTTATTGGTATCTTGGGATCCTAATATTTTTGTTTTTAAACCTCTTCTCACTTGCGGAGGCATTTTGCTGACAGGTGAAATAATTGCTAGCCAAAAAAATATGTCCCTTCTAAATGTCTATGGATTGTGCTCGAATAGACGAGACTTTTGGGAGTTAGTGGCGGATAGTGGTTTACTATCTCTTGAAAACTTGATCTTAGAAGGAGATCTAAATGTCACCCTTTTGACTGATGAAGTGTGGGGAGGAACTAACTCTGTTGGTTCCTTGGCAGATTTTTTCAGGTTATTCAAAGAATTTAGTGGACTTACGACCAGATAAGGTGGTTATGACCTGACGCAATGGACGTAAAGGAGTCCACGCTATGGAAAAGAGACTATATAGATGCATAGTTTATGAAGGTTTTCTATCTGAGTGAGGCATATACCGCACCTAGGTGGAGTACCCCTTCATCTCTGATCATGCTCTTGTAGTACTTCAGTTGGATATTTCGCCGAAGTACAGACCTTATCCTTTTAAACTCAACCCCCTTTGGCTGGTAGAAGAGGATTATAAAAAGATAGTTTATCAGGTATGAAAGGATCATAAGTTCATTTCTGAAGAAGGATGCCAATGCAGATTGGTTTGGAAACTAAAGGAATTAAAAAGAAAGACTAAAGAGTGGGTAAAGCAGAGAGATAAATATATAGTACAGCGCATGGAGTCTCTGGAAACACAAATTAGAGACACTTTTCTAAGTTTTGTGGATGATTATTCTCAAACATAAAAGAATATCTTCTTGGCAATTTAGAATTGGAAAGAAACAAGATTCTTCGAGATAAGGAAGAAAAATGGAGGCAACAAAGCAGAGCGATATGGGTAAAACGCAGGGATCGAAACACAAAATTTTTCCACCATTTCGCAAACCACAAGCGCATAAAAAAATATGTTTGGTAAATTGTTGATGAAAATGGCACTGGGCACACAAGTCAGAAAGAAATAAAGGATGTCGATGTTCAATACTTCAAGAATTTTTTCAAATCTCGTGACATTTCCTTTACAAATGAATAGGTTCAAGTCACAAAACTTTTCTTCAGGGTGGTTTATGATGAGGAGGCAAATAATATTTATGCTCCAGTGACTTTAGATGAGGTAAAATATGTTTTATCCCTTTTCAAAAGAGATAAGATTCCTGGCCCTGATGGCTAGACAGTGGAATTCTTCTCCACTTTTTTTGATCTACTAGGTGAAGATATCGTTCAGATGTGTTGGCACAGGGACAGACCCAGGATTCATCTCCAAGAGTGCACCAACAAGCCCTAACTACTAGCCCTTTCGACTACACCTGCGAAACAGATGCAGTCTCACCCGAAGCAGCTATGGGGGGGTTACAGGACAGAGATGTCTACAACCAAGGGAATTATCAAGTGGATCCAACACTAAAACAATACAGCATGCATATATCACTTATCAACTTAAATCTATTCCACAAATCTATCAAATCTACCACAGCAATGGAATAACAATATATCAAGGAAAAATAACACATCATCAATCACACACAGAAGACAATATATACGTGGTTCACCCTCTCTCTAGGGATACGTCCACAGAACTGTGCTTTATAATGTATTAAGATAAAGCATACAGTTCTTATCCGCGCTCTTAGCTAGTAAATCTTCTTTCTTCTTCTCTCTATCTCTCCCCTCCCTGTGCACCCAGCTACAAGGTTGATCTTCACACCCAGCTGAATATCTTACAATACAGAAGGGTCTCGTACTCATCACTTCTCTCTCACCTGATATTACTCACTCGATCACATAGCAATAATAGTAACAACAACGACAACAACAACCAGTTCGAACCTCCTTCCCTCATGTAGGTTCTTATTTATACATTACAATCACTCACCGACATCCTTAGGTTGAAAACTAGGTGTCAAAACCCTAGATACCAAAACCCTAGGTGTCTAAAACCCTAGGTCAACTTGGCTCGTGTTTTCAGGGCTTCATCAGCCTGTCTTCCCTTCCTTCTCATGCGATGCTCCAAAGAATCCAACGGTGGATTTTTCCTCTTGTTGAGTTGTCCATGATCCTTCTTCCTTACTGATCTATCATCCTCGATCTCCTCATCCAACGGCTTGCTTCTTTTACTTCGCTCTGTCTTTTCTACTCTTTGCTCACTTCGACCCAGTAACAGTCACTCTGTCTTCCGCGCAGTTTGTATTCTGCCTTTTCTTCCTTGAGGTTCACTTATTTCCATAACCAAGGGCCAACAGGCTCCCAACACTCACCTATGACTCATCCCGAAGCACTTCAGATCTGACCCTTCTGTTTTACTTCGACTTCAGACTGCGCAGTGCAGCCTTTGCTTTATGCTCTGTGCCTTCTCTCCTTCCTTGTGCAGACTGTCTTTTCTATGTCTAGTACCCAGTTTCAACTGCACCTGGTATGTAGACCCTTTTCCTGATGCTTTTACTTAGAGTTGCAAGGCATCTAGTTGTCATAGTACAATTTGAACCGGCTCCCATTCACTAATCATGCCTTCCATTCTCCCTTCAAAGTCTTCAACTGCGCAGCTCCTCCTTCTATAACATAGGTGATCTCATATGCTCCGAGCCAATGCATCCTGAAATTCCCAGGATGTTTTATGAACTTACTGTCATATATCAGTACTAGATCACCTTGCTTGAATGCCTTTTTCTTGATGTTCTTGTCATGATAGGCCTTTTCTCTTTCCTTTTCCACCTGCTGATGAAATCCTGCAATAAATCTGTCTTCTTCGATTTCGATCAATTGTGAAAGCCTTTCTTGAATGGTGCCAGTGTCATCCATATATGTAAAGACATCAATCCTTAAGCTTGGTACCAGGTATTCCATTGGGACAACGGCTTCAAGACCATATACCAACTTAAAAGGGGTCCGCATTTTTAGATTCTTGCAAGTGGTTCTATAGGCCCATAGTACTGTTGGTACTCTTAAATCTCTGTCATCCCTGTTCACACTGCAAATTTTTGTCAGTATTGTCTCCAAGATTTTGTTAAATGCTTCTACTATTCCATTTTCTTGTGGATGGTAAGGTGTGTTCTTCTTATGGTGGACTGCAAATTTCTCAGTCAAGGCCTCAACAGTCTTATTTACGAAATGTATGCCTTGATCACTCATAAGGATCTTTGGGCATCCAAACCTAGTTATGATGTCATCAAATATGAAGCGCGCAGTTGTAGTTGCACTACAATCCTTAACTGTTCTTGTTTCATCCCATCTGGTCAAGTATTTACTTGTTGTAATTATGTACCTTGCTCCTGTGTGCTTTTCTGGTGGGTTTATATGTCCCACGAAGTCAATGGCCCATTTCTCAAATGCTTTTAGGGTCAACGGTGGTGCTAGTGGCATTTCATCTCTTCTGGATGGTTTCCCAACTCTTTGGCATACATCGCAGGCTCTGTAATAGTCTTTAGCATCTCTTTGTAACGTAGGCCAGCTCTAAGCACCTTTTGCGTGGTTTTTTTCCATGCGTAGTGTCCTCCTGTGATGCCTTCATGAGCTTTCGCAAGGATCTTCGGTCGTTCTTCCTTTATAACACATCTTCTCAATATCTCATCAGGTCCCATTTTGTAGAGTTGTCCAGCTATAAGTGAAAATTATGTAGCGCGCACTATTAGCTGTTTCTTTTGAGGAATTGTATACTCACAAGGTGCCATGCCTGTTGACAGGAACTGGACTATTTCTGTGAAGTGGTCATCAATCTTTATAATGGCCAACAGTTGTGCGTCCGTCAGTGTATCCTCCAAACTAGTGGGCTCTTCTCCATGTTCCAACCTCAACAAGTGGTCAGGACCTTTGTTTATTCTTCCTGGCTTTACTATGATCTCAAAGTCATATTCCTGAAATAACATAATCCATCTGCATATTCTCCCCCCCCCACAACATTGTCTTGTTGAATAGGTATTTCAGCATGGAGTGATCAGTAAACATTTTAAAGTGTCCTCCCAACAAGTTGTGGCGAAATTTCTGCAGCACATACACCATGGCTAACCTCTCTCGCTCAGCAGTGGTGTAATTGATCTCAGCAGTTGATAGCTTCCTGCTGGAAAAGGCTAATGGATGGTCAATATATCCTTCCCCAGGTTGTGCTAACACTACTCCTAAAGCAATAGAAGACGCATTGACATGCACATGAAACTCCTTGCTCCAATATGGGAAGACTAGAATAGGCGCAATAACCATTTTTTGTTTCATTGTGTCGAAGCTCTATTGGCACTCTTTTGTCCAACTAAACTGACAGTCTTTCTTCAAAATCTTCTCCATGGGTGTTGTAATCTAGGAATATCCTTTAATAAACTCCCTGTAGTATCCAGTATGTCCCAGCGCAATGCGCAGTTGTTTGATTGACGTAGGAGGGGGTAGATCAACTATAATGGCAATTTTAGATGGATCGACCAAAGATCCCTGCTTGCATACAATATGACCTAATAGCGCTTCAAATGGTGAGAAGAAAATGCATTTCTTCAGATTCAAGGCAATTTGACACTGCCTGCATTTGTCCAACATTAGCCTTAGACATTCAATATGATTTTTCAATAAACTAAAAACAGTATATTCATCAAAATATGCTTCTAGAAATTTATGTAGAAACTCCTTGAATGCTTCGACCACCACCCTGGAAAAGATGGTTGGGGCATTTTTCAATCCAAATGGCATGAATTTATACTAATAGGACCCTCATTCTGTTGCAAATGTGGTCGTGTGGCGATCTTCCTTGGCAATCTGGATTTGATGGTATCCCGAGAATCCATTTGTAAAAGAGTATTCTTCCTGGCCTCCCACGTTATCTAACACTTCGTTAGTGAATGGTGTAGGGAAGGGGTCATGTAAACAGCAATCATTCAGCGTCCTGAGATCTACATGGATCCTTATCTCTCCTATATTCTTGTCTTGTACCACCATAGGGATAATCCATTCTGATTCTTCGACATGTTCTATAATCCCAGCTTCCAGCATTTTGTTGAGCTCAATCTTCATTTTCTCGTTATATTTAGGGTTCAATCTGTAGGGTCTTTGTTTGACTGGTCTTGCATCTAGATTCAAAGGGATCCTCATATCTCATGTATGCCCTTTAATGCCCTTCATGTCAGTGAACTTGGTTGGAAAGAAGTCATGATATTCATGCAATAATTCTGTAATCTTGTCAATAGTGGCAGCATCCCAATAATCTCCAACATTTGCAAGCTTTGGTGTATGCTCTGTTCCAATATTGACTTTCCTAATCTTGATTGGTTGTCCAATGAATGGTAACTCAACTCCTGGTCCTTCCACATCTCTTTGGCCTTCTTTTTCTGCGATGTTCACCTTTCTTGGATCATCGTTTTCATCAGTATTGATGCTGTAACAGCCTTGCAGTTTCTGGAGAGGCGCGGTCCATTCGTCCTCTTATTGCTCCAAAGGGAAGTTAGATGCCTCCTTGAATACTTTTTGTCTTACAATCTGCAATGCGTGATCCACTGAAGGATATTGAATTTCAAATAAAAAGGTGGTTACAAAATTCTGATTCATACCTTCCCAGTGTACAGTGATGAAGCGCAGCTCTGCTTGAAGGTACCAGTTGATAGGTGTCCTGTCCAGTGTGTTGATGAACTTGTGTACCCAGTGCTCTTGAGGAATGTTTCTCCAGGCTTCTTCGCGACTTCGCACATGGTCCTTTGAGAAGCTTCGAGCTATGTATCGAACTTCGCAGCCTTCTACTTGTGTTGAGAACCACTCTTTCGTCAAGGTACGACATTGTACCCATTCTGTAATGTTGTTTTTGTGTGTCCCCCACCATCTTGCTAGTGTGGCCTTCAGAGCCTCATCCATTGCCAACAGTCTTTGTTTCATTGGTACACTTTCTTCAAAGTCTGACAAGAAGGTTTCTAAAGGATTCATACCACCAAAGGTGGGTAAATTACTTACTGTTGTGTCGATCCAACGAACTTCTCTGGTTAATCTAGCACATCTTCTTGTAGATACTTCATACATTTTATTCTGTCAGTTCTCTGGTGCTTCCTCTGAGTCTGATGAACATGCATTGTCACTTTKCCAGCTTAGTTTTCCATCGGTCGTAGGATTAACGTAATCCTGTTGTCTGGCTATTAATTTGTATATGTTTTCCAGTTCATTTGTGYGGTCTTCTTTTCTGATGGGCTCTGTGTATCGCTGACCTTCATCTGGATCTAAGGGTGMAATGACCCTAAGGACATCTCTTTCAAAAGTCATACGTCTTTTCTTTAAATCAACCACAGTGGAATTATTGAAAGCCCAATCAATTCCTAACAGCRCAGGGTAAGGACAGTGATCATCAACTATCTCAATTACCTCAAACCCTGCAAACGTTCTTACTCTGTCGATGTCCACAGATACATGTTTCAATCGTCCAAAGGGGCTAACAGCTTGTTGATTAGTCATCTTGAGCCTGATAAGGGAGTAGATCAACCTCGGTTTTCCCATCAGTACCCAAGTTTGCTTCGTCATAACATTGACCTCCGACCCTAAGTCGAGGACCACATAGTCTATATCATATTCTCCTATTTGAGCATTCAAGTGTAATTCTTTATTTGTCCTTCTCTTTTTAGTGATTTGGTGCACTGCCCTATTTAGTAAGGGGTCTATCTTCCCTAGCTCATACTGTCTGATTAAATTTTGTAATTCTTGTACAGCGCTCTCATCCTGAATCAACTTAATGCAAGTGTATAAAAATTGCATCAACTTGTTTACCTCTTTTCCTTCTTTTGGTGAAGCAGACTAATCGAATGCCAGAGGCATTCCATCTTCTCTTATTTATGGTCGTGTCTTTGATGAAGAGCCTTGGTATTCTTTAAACTATTTTCTTGCCTCCTCAAATATATGTCTTTCTTTCTTTGCATCAAAAGTTTGGGTCTTCTCTGCAGCTTTCCTGATTCCTAAGTCTTGTGTAGCCTTTCCTAGGATTAGTCTGTCTTCCCCTGTAATAGTGCCTCCTCTAGTGATAACAGAGACTCTAGGGTATTCTTCGTGAGGTTAATCATATATCAGTTTCACTTTGCGGGTTATGCTGAGTTCCTCATCTTTCCTGAAGCTTAACCAGCAATGTTGGACATTCCTCGATAATGTGTTCGAAAGATTTGCAATAGCTGCAAGTAGTGCAAGGGTTATGACAGTCTCTTGCAAGGTGTCTTGGTTGTGGGAAGTTATCTGTCCTTGGCCTCGACCCATACCTCCTCCTCCTTCTCATCCTCATCCTTTGAATCCACCATGAGGGTTGAATTTTCCTCTCCCAGGGGAGTTATACTACATAGTGTTTTCTTCTTGCTATACTTCGCCTTTAATTTTGTATTTATCTCTTGACCTTTCATGCATGAAATCGTAATCCCTACAATATCTATCATCATGTCCCACGGACTTACAGAACGTGCAATACAAATTTGTGGATGTCTAAACATATTTTTTCATGTAATAGCACTCACCAGGGTGATGTCTATTTCGGCATACCTCGCACCAAGGTAAGGTGACTTGTTTCAAAAGGCTCGGAGCTATAGAGGCCAAGTATTCATGGAATAGGGGGCAGTGCTCCTTGTTATGGCCTTCTTATCTGAATCTGACATACCAGATGTCTTCTCTTTTATCTTTTCTCTTGTATTTCTTCATAACTTCGACCTGCAGAGACAAACTAGTTAGATGAGTCAAGATCTGACTCATACCTGAGCTGGATTCTTCCATAGAGGCTTATTCTAGCTTCATGGTGATCTCCAGCGCCTCAGCCTGCGAAGCAATTTTATGTTGCATCAGAGGAACTCTGATGTGTGGTAAAAGGGCAGCAATGAACCACTCTTTGTTCTGCTCATCCGGGATCTGAAAAGTTAATCGGCTTGTTAAGGTCTTGAATCTTTGATCGAATTCCCAAACAGGTTACGCTACCTTCTGGTAGATCTATTTCATCTCCGTGATACATTGTGACTCTGATTTGGGTTTCTTGAACTCTGCAGTTAACGCATTCTTGATCTCATTCAGTGGATTAAGTTGTACAAGTCCTTGGACAAGCTTCATGTACCAGCTCAGTGCGCGATCCCTTAGGGTAGTACTAAACTGGGTTCTTTTAACAACTTCATCGGTGACATTCTTAATATTCCAGACGGCTTCACATAGGAACCAGTGTTGATCAGGGTCTTTAGACCCGTCTCCTCTAAAGATAGGGAGTCTCATCTCATCTGCCATAGATCTTCCTAGGTTTTTTGTCTGAGTATATGCTGAATTGCTAGTAATAATACTCTGAAGAATTTGGTGACTCTGACTATTTTGATTGCTTAATGTTGTTGAGACAACATGAGGGATAACAGTACTTACTTCAGCAGTCTACACAGTTCCTGAAGTTTTTGGCTCGTCCTGACGAGGTTCTTCAATTTTTCTTTCCTATGCCCTAGCGGGTTCTAAATGCTCTTCATCTGTTAGATATGTCTCTTCTCCACTATAGAAACCCTCATCCCCGTAGTTCTGCTTAAATAGGTTCACAATATGAACTTCTTTGAACGCTCTTCCACTGCGCCTATGTCCAACGTTTGTGTCGCTGTCGCTATCCGAATTTTTGAACATTAGCTTTTTTCAAATCCGACCAATCCATTGTATCTTCAAGATGTTCTTCGCATGCAATAGCATCTTGATTCTCAACTTCAAAAAATGTAAAAATATTTCTCTAGGTCCCTTAAAGAAACATCTCTCGGCTTGGCTGTATGACTCTACTCTGTCAACAACAAACTTGGTAATGTACCATCCAATGGTGCTATTAAACCAGTTATCCACTGCTCTTAACATGGCATTATCAATTCTCTTGACCTTCTTGATCAGCACTGACGTCCAAACTACAAGAGATCTAGATCTGATATCAAACTGGGTATTTGCTAACCTAGCGAACCACTCATATAGCTCCTGATGGATTCCTCCAAAGAAAATATCATGTATATCAGTAAAAATATATCTTTCCAACCAATCCTCTGTACTAAGATTAGGGTTCTTGTTCTGGGCTTCAACGAAGTCATTTTCTTGATCTTCTATCCACTTTTGAATTTATGTCTTTGATGGAAACCACGTTGACATTCCCTCTAGAATATTCTTGTCCCGGTAAAGAAACCATTTGTTGCCACCGGGGCAGACCCAAGGTTCAGTTCCAAGAGTGCACCAACAAGCCCTAACTACTGGCCCTTTTGACTACACCTGCGAAGCATATGCAGTCTCACCCGAAGCAGCTATGGGAGGGTTGCAAGACAAAGATGTCTACAACCAAAGGAACTATCAAGTGGATCCAACACTAGAATAATACAACATGCATATATCACTTATCAGCTTAAATCTATTCCACACATCTATCATATCTACCACAGCAATGCAATCACAGTATATCAAGGCAAAATAACACAACATCAATCACACACAAGACAAGATATGCGTGGTTCACCCTTTCTCTAGGGCTACGTCCATATAACTGTGCTTTATAATGTATTAAGATGAAGCATACAATTCTTGTATGTGCTTTTAGCTCGCAGATCTTCTTTCTTCTTCTCTCTATCTCTCCCCTCCCTGTGCACCCAGCTGCAGGGTTGATCTTCGCACCCAGCTGAAGATCTTACAATATAGAAGGGTCTCATACTCATCACTTCTGACGCAAACGCGCCACCGGCGGCACGTCCGCTCCCACCAGGACCTTCTTTTCCCTAGGCCCGTAGAGCTAAATTGCTTCTTCAAATCCCTTATCAGGACTTTTCTGCACCCACAGGATGCTTCCCCGACGATCTCCCCTTTGTGCTATCGGGAAATCCCCGATGAACATTCACCTCACGGTTTCCTTCTCTTATCGGGAATCCTCCCGTCGGGAAATAGGTACTTGCGAGGTAGCGAGTCACTCACCTCACGATTCCCGATTCTCGATCTACGATGATGCCTTTTTCACCCCTTAGCTCCCTCTGGTTAATTCTCCTCACGTGACCTGCTAACCCACGAGACCACGGTCATTTTCCCCTATCGGAAATTCGGACTTCACAGAATCGAAATGCGTAATACTTACGCTCGTAGGATCTCCAATCCTCCGATTCTCGATGCCACCTGTCCTCTACACTAGGTGCTTGTGGACCACACTCCCGTGGAAATCGGGAAATCGCGTTTTGGGAATTCGCGATTCCTGTTGCACAATTTTGCAGACCCTTCCAAGTCCCGATCTCCGATATGGGGTGACACCTGTCGACTACCAAATGCTATAGTTGTGGGACTCGTCGCGGTTCGGAGTTTCGCGACTCCTCCCGCTGTGATTCTCTCGTCTCCGAGAATCCCAAATTACCGAACCCTGATGCACCGGGATCTCGCGCCACGCATCCCTGCTGTGATCAACGACTCTGATCCTCTCGGAAAATCGCTAATCACGATTCCACGCACAAGATACTTGGCTCCGAAAATTCTGATTCTTTGATGGACCGAGCTCCACTGACTCCCCAGCTCCTTGACGCGTGTCTCACCGAGATCAACGATTGAGATCCTTTCTGGAAATCGCAGATCGCGATTCCTTCCTGCGAGAGTTTTATGCCTCGGAAAACTCCGAATCCATGATGAGCCGAATCCCGATGACCCCTAGCTCCTTCACTGCACGCTAAGACTTAAATCGTGCGCATCTCCTCGAGATCTAATGGCGGACGGAATTTCGCAATCTTCCTCTGCGAATCCTGACCGTCGATTCCTCCTCCTTGAAGGTTTCTTCAGAAGACTAAATCTCCTTTCTCAGAACTTATCCTCGGCACAAGCTTCATGTGCTCTCTTTCAATGATACCGCGAAGGTGTTATACCTCCTGAGCTTTGCTACTCTGATTCTTTCAGAGGAACTTGTGCGCACTCCTTGCGCTCAATCATTCAACAGCTTTCCGAGTGTTGAATCCTTCCGACTCTGCGCACCCCTGCAGTAGCAGTCCTTGATTTCTTGCTCAGATTAACAACTGAGACTTCTTCCTCAGCCTGCGCACTCCTTGCACGACTTCAACAAACTAAATCTGCTTCTGGGCGAATGAGGACAAGAGTTAGACTACTGAACCTTCATCAATGCACTCCCTATGGATGAATTCAACTACACACCTTGCAGGAATCTCCTGGCTCAGATAGAGAAACAATTGAAAATCATTCTCTCTCCCATTCAGACTTCAGTTTGAAACATGAAATCACATGCACATCATATACAAAGCAAATGCATAACCAGAAAACAAACATTCATGAGCACTTCAACAATACACAGAGAGAACAACATAACCCATGAATTTGAATCAAAGCTTCCTTCTATTAATTCAAATTGCCTGTACATGGGTGTTCTTCATACAATATTATTTGCCTACTCTGCTCTTCTCCTGAATGCTTGATTATGTTACAAAGATACAATGAGGGTGTCTATATCTATTTTCCCTCTCAGACTCTAACTATCAAATCTAGACTTAAACATCTATCTACCAGCATTAAATCTATTAAATGTCTCCTATCTACTTCAGACAAGAGCGTATGGCTCGAGGTCTGACACAATACACAAAAGGCGCTCTCTCATAAATGGTTCATTGAAGGTTTGGCGCTTCATTTTCAAAAAGTTTTCAAAGTAATATGTCATGTGTTAAAAACACATGCGCTGGCTCCATGCTCGCTTTGGTAATTGCGATGCTCCTGCATCAACTTCTCTCTCACCCGATATTACTCACTCGATCACACAGCAATAATAGTAACAACAACAACAACAAAAACCAGATCGAACCTCCTTCCCTCATGTAGGTTCTTATTTATACATTACAATCACTCACCGACATTCTTAGGCTGAAACCTAGGTGTCAAAACCCTAGATACCAAAACCCTAGATCAACTTGGCACACGTTTTCAAGGCTTCGTCAGCCTGTCTTCCATTTCTTCTCGCGTGGTGTTCCAAAGCATCCAACGGTGGCTTTTTCCTCTTGCTGAGTTGTCCACGATCCTTCTTCCTTACCGATCTGTCATCCTCGATCTCCTCATCCAACGGCTTGCTTCATTTTACTTCGCTCTATCTTTTCTTCTCTTTGCTCACTTCGACCCAGTAACAGTGTCTTCCGCGCAATTCGCATTCTACCTTTTCTTCCTTGAGCTTCGCTTATTTCCATAACCAAGGTCCAAAAAAATGATTGAGGAATCAATGGAAAATGGATCTATAATGAGAAGCCTAAACTCAACCTTTCAGGGCCTTATCCCAAAAGAAAACAAATCCACTTCTTTCGAGGATTATAGGCCAATTTCTTTATGTAATCTGTGTTATAAATTGATTTCAAAAGTCATTGCCAATCAGATTAAACCTATACTGTCTAGCAATTTATCTAAAGAACAGTTAGGTTTTCTGAAAGGTGAGAGGATACAGGATGCTATTGGTACAGCTCATGAAGCTTTACACAGTGTAACAAAAAATAAAGTAAAAGCACTGATTCTCAAACTGGAATTACACAAAGCTTATGATTGTATAGATTGGGATCTACTCAAAATGATTTTAATACAAATGGGGTTTGGCATTCAAGTGACAAAATGGATTGAGTTGGGTTACTTCTCCCACTTGTGCGGTGTTAATCAATGGTGAAACTACATATTTCTTCAGGAGTGGTCACGATTTGCACCAGGGATGCCCATTGTCTCCTTTACTTTTTATCATGGTAATGGAAGGTCTCAGCCTCTTATTAAAAAAGAGAAAAGCAGAGAACAAGCTCTCAGGTATCAAAGTTTCCAGAATGCTCAACATTCTCCATTTATTCTTTGTGGATGATGTCTTAATATTGACAAAACTTGATTTACATGAGTGTTCAAAAATTGAAAATCTCGTTGTTTTTTTCTGTAAAGCTTCGAGCCTACAAGTAAATGTATCAAAAAAAACCATGCATTAMGAAGGCATTACATAGCATGATCTTATTTCCTTTAAATATGTTCTACCATACACTTTCTCTACATTGAATACAAGTTTCAAATATTTGGGTTATTACTTGAAAACTAGTGCTCAGCGGGCGACAAATTGGAAGTGGTTAATTATCAAAATGGGAAAAAAGATCGACCACCGATGCAATAAGTGGCCATCTCTAAGAAGTTGATACATCCTACTAAAATCAATCCTGGAGGGTTAACAGATTTACTGGATGTCTCTGGAGCTTATTTCGCACACAATTATCAACAAGATCCGAAAAATAATGTTCATTTTTTTATGGAATGGGAACAATGAGACAAATCATTACCACCTTTGCATATAGAATATTCTATCTCATCCAAAATCCTATGGCAACTAAGACTTTCGTAATTTAACTCTTTTCAATTCAGCTCTAAATGAAAATACTCTCTAGTGTGTTCTTAATATAGATGGAATTTGGCACAAGATAATCAAGGACAATATCTTCACAATACTACTATCATAAATTGGTTTCGTTCTACCACTTTCCAGCAAAACTCTACCTCTAGGATTTGGAACAATCTTCCTGTGCATCTTATTACCCATTGGCTCAATTGGACGTTGGGTTCTAGTCACCTAACCTCTATAGGCAGAGATCATATTTTGGGGATGGGCGACAGAGAATTTCTTTCTGGGGATCTTATCGATCATCTTCATAGGAAAAAGATAATGGTTCTTGCCCAAGCTACAACTCATCAATCATCCCCTAATTATTATGGAAAATGGATCTGAAGCTCTAATTTGGAACTGAGTGGTAACTTGGCGAAAGAATGGGATCTTTACCGAAAAGCACTTATTGGCGCAGGAATAAAGATCAAAAATACCCCATACCAACTCATGTGGACTGAAGGTAACTCTTCTAGTACTCTCTATTAAAAACACTTATCTGGCACTTTTCTCTACTTTTAATTTTCCGGTTTTGCATAGTTGGAGGTGTTGCCGTCCTAATACACACTTGCTAACGTGAGTTAAGTCCAACTCACTTAGTGTGTCCTCGGAGACACAATGTCTAGGTTCTCAGTCCACACTGTCACCTTGACATTGTGTCTCCGAGGACACACTAAGTGAGTTGAACTTAGCTCACG
>JASDQU010587431.1:21927-40724 GCA_032191745.1 Picea mariana | reverse complement strand
TACACCGTTTTGTTGGGGATTATAGGGAGTAGTGAGTTCCCTCTTGATCCCAACATCTTTGCAGAAGTTCACAAACTCTTTTGAGGTATATTCTCCTCCATTATCTGACCTAAGTATCTTAATCTTTCTTTCAGAAAGGTTCTCTATCAAGGCTTTGAATTCCTTGAACTTGTTGTACACTTCATCTTTAGTTTTCAAGAAATATATCCAGGTTTTACGAGAGTAATCATCAATGAATGATACATAATATACATACCCACTAATGGAGGATGATGGCATTGGGCCACACACATCTGAATAAATGGGTTCTAGGACTCATTCTGTCTTGCTGTCCCTCTTCGGAAACGGGTTCTTGATGTTCTTCCCTTGTGCACATCCATTGCATACGCCTTTATGGTCACCTTTGAGTTCTGGTAAACCTGTGACCGCTTTGCATATGTATGGTAGTGCCTTGTAGTTGATGTGAGCTAACCTTCTATGCCAAAGTTCACATGAGTTTTCAATGGCGTGGGTCATGGCAGCCTTTGAGTGACCCTTTAGTTTATACAAGCCATTTTCTTCGCTTCCAATGATGATTGCTTCATTTACGGTTTCTCCTTTAGCCCACATAAGAACTTCTCCATCTATAAAGGCAACTCTGAAGCCTTTCTTTTCTAAAGATGAAATGGAGACTAGGTTCTTCTTCAAGCCTAGTACATATAGTACGTCCTTCATTTTTAGTGAATTCCCTGAATTCAGTTTATGGTTTGATTCTCCCACTCCCTTGATGGGATATTGGTAATCATCTCCAAGTGTCACTTTCTGAGAAAACTTATTTTCTGAGATACAAGAGAGAATGTTTCTTTGTCCCATCATGTGCTTGGATGCACCACTATCAATGAGCCAAGTGTCCTCTCCGAGTGTTACAGATCCTGAGAAGGCCGAGATCAAGACATGGTCTTTGATCTACTCTCTTATCATCTTTGCGGGTGGTTCTTCATCTTCGACTACATGGGCATGGAGCCTCTTATGTTTTCTCTTGTATTCTTCTCGTCTGGCTGGACAAAACTTCGCAATGTGTCCCATCTTGTCACAATGATAGCATTGTACAAATGAGTAGTCCCTTTCCTTTCATTGTCCTTTCTTCTGAAATCTCCTTGCATGAGATTCTTTATGATTGAATTTGTTTGACTGTTGAGGCTCTTTATGAGTCTCCTTTTGGAAGTAGGGTTTCTTCCTTCCTCCTTTGGTGTGAGTAGCTAGGGCTTGATCATCATCTCTTGCTAGTAACGCTTCACGATTCGCTACTCTTGTTTCTACTTGGATGCATTCTTCCCATAGACTATCAAACTTCAGTTTCTCCGTTCTAGCACATATCGTTTGGATGAATGCATCCCAAGGTCTTGTGAAACCATTTAGGGCCGTCATTATGAGTTCGTCTTCATCTATGGTATCTCCAATAGATTCTAGCTGTTCTTTGAATTCTGAGATTCTAGAGAAGTATTCCTGAATCATTTCTCCTTTCTGCATCCTTGTATTCTTCAGTTGAGTTCTTAGATTTATCTTCTAGTTTATGTTCTTTCCTTCATATAGTCTAGTCAAGGCATCAAACATTTCTTTCGGAGTCTTCTTAGATGACACATAAGGAATCAGGTGGTCTTTGATTGAATCTGCAATGATTCTTTTGGCCCTTATTGTGTCCTTTTGATGCTTTGCCTTTTCTGTAGCATCGGTGGGTTCCGATACTTCTTTGACGAATCTTGCTAGGTCATTATCTTCAAGAATGAGGCCAATCCTATACTTCCAGGCACGAAAGTTTTCCACTCCTTCTAGCTTGTCAACAAGCTTAACGCTTGCAGACATCTTTACCTGAAGCTAGGAAAATGACCAAAAAATGAAAGTGCTTAAAATCAAAATCTGAAATTACCAGGAGGTGCGCTTGGCTGAGGCTAGTAGCCTGGTGTGTTTAGATCTAAGAAAATCCAACTTTTGCTCCTCCAAATTTGATCTGCGGATTTCGAGACTGGTGCTTCTGGTACCTCTGGTACTCTGGTACTTCTGGTACTTCTGGTACACTGGTTTTCTAGTACTTCTGGTACTTTGTGAAACTAGGGTTTCACTTTCCGGGAGATCTAGCCACTAAAAAGGTGCGCTGAGAGTGCCAAACTGATCCTTAGGGGAGGGCGCACTTTTCTAGATGGTTTTGGGGCTGAAAAGCTTCACCATCAAAAAGCCTTAATTTTCATGTACGTCAACAGTGACGTTTTTCACTAGTGAAAGATGATTCCTTCAGCGTGTCTCTGATACCATGTTAATGTTTAAGCCATTATTATAGTTGTTCGCATTTCATTAGATAACAATAGCATAATCCAAGATCACTGAGAAATACACAATCACAAGATACACAGCATTTATCCTGGGAAACCCTCTAGGGGAAGAAAACCTAGCAAAACTTCCTTAATATAGATAGCCAATACAATTCCAAGAGATCTCTTAAACTAATACAGAAAGTCCTCTCCCAAATATGCGCCACTCTCTCTCCTTCTCCAACAGCAGATCTGAAACTTGTCTCTCAATGAGCAAGTGTGTTGTATGTCTAAGTGAGGCACTAGCCTCCTTATTTATATAGACTGGCACATGTGAAGTTTCTCTTCACTGGCAGGGCCGACTTCTCCCACTGGGTGGTTATAACCACCTTAATTACATTCTGGGGCCTCTTTAATATCTGTTGCGGCCGACTTCTTATTCTGCCTATTATAATTAACATTTGACCAATCCGCAAAAGGGGATTTGGTCCTATTACAATAGCCGACATGGTCAATCCACAATGGGGATTGATCCAATGAATAATATATCAAATAATAATAAGAATACTCTTTGCAGTTACATTATTTCAACATGGTCACCACGCTAGGGCAGTGTCCTCCAACTATTCTCTTGAAAGAAAAAGTAATAAGACAAAGAGTAAAAAGGCATTGAATGGGCTAGAAAACAATTGCATCCATGACAAGGTGCAGCTCACCCTCTACAGAGGCACCCACAGGTAAGACCTGCATTTCCCTGTTATCACTGCACCCCTTGCCCAAACATCCCCTACACCATCTCATGCATTTTCATGACCTAGATTGGTCTTCACCTGGAAACACCCCACACCTGAGGAGAATTATCCCAATAGGACATCCTGAGACCCTCTCCAAACCAAGCTTGTTAAATAGCATAACGTCTTTGAGCACTTGTCTAGGAAAAGGGGGGTTTGATGCACATGTTTGGGTAACTTGATTATTAGATGTGATTGACATTGCTATGATCCCTGTGACTTATGAGCCCATGGAGGGCGTACTTCTTGTTGTTGCAGGACCATTCTTGACGGACAAGTACATATGGGGAGATGATCAACTTGGACCTCCATGGGGCTAAAATCCCACCAGATGAATGCTGAGACCCCAACCAAGGGCAAAGGGATATCGGAGGCTTGCACCAGAGAAAAGGGGGAACGTTCCACCAGAGGCACTTTGGCAGGCCTGGACCCAGGAGGGTCTTGCCCTCCCACCATGACGTTGGCCCTTGAAGGCCCCTGACGTCATCCAGTTGGGATTTTAGGCATGAGGACGGCTTTGGTTGGCACGTGTGCCAGTTTCTGAGGGGTTTTGAGCCCCAATGTTCCACTTTGGAGGCCTAGCGTTCCAAGAGGGGGCCCAACGTCACCTTAGGAGGGGCATGACGTCACCCTAAAGAGATGAAATTAAGGTTTTTATTGTCAATTTTATGTAAAACTGGATTTTTGATGTAAACTGGCCATGTCGGCCTTTTTTTACCTAAAATGTACTTAAAGGTCATTTGTATTGTATAAATAAAGGGAAAATCTCTTATATTTTTCATCATCTTTCACTCACACAAGTGTGAGGTCTGAAATTCGGCCTCTTTTAAGGATTATTGGCTGAACTAAGTGGTGCGCAACTCTTGGAGGGAGTTTTTATTGGTGTATTTTTGCATTTTCACGGTGGAAAGTCTTCAACTAGGGTTTGTGACTAGATTATTCTTGGTGAAGTAAGTAGAAATCTGCAATCCTTCTTTCTTTTGAATGTTATGGTGAATTTACTTGTTCATTTATGAGATTATGAAATTGCTAGTGTGAAACCCTAGGAGAAAAGCACATGTTATTGTCATTTTCTTAATAACTCTTCACCTACTTGATTTTGCTAGAAGACACCTCCCTTGAACGATATACAAGAGCCCTACCTTAGTAGCACTCTAGTATTATTGCTTCATTAAGCTTTCATATTTTATTTCAAACTTGACCTAAAGACGAAGGAAAATCGCGAGAGCCTAGGGTTACCTACTTCCTAGCAACTTTTTCCTTCTAGGGTTTTGGATGATTGAGGCCTTAGGTTACTAACACCTCAACCATCCTCCCTCTTCTCTTTAGCTCACCCATTATCATTTGTTTCCCTCTAAGAATTGTCGCTGCAATAGTGAATCCATTTACCCTAAAGGCACTAGTTCATACCTTACAAGTGATTGATTGACTAAAACAACCTTTAAACCATCTACTTCAAGATCTTTACTAACCATTTCTAACCTTGGATTAGACTAACCTACTAACTATCTTGCTGCTGTTGCAAAAGATTGCTACAGCCATCTATAACAGCAGCAAAATCAACTTAAAAGCAAGTTTTAAAGCTGATTTTACATTGCCTCCATTGCTTCTAACAAATACTAGCATTTTGCCAAGTTTAGGTTATCATTTTTGGTCATTATTGAAGCTTTATTGAGGCATATTTGTGAAGCTATTACTATATATACATTGTTGTTATAAATATTTCTGTTGCTTCATCTTCTATATCAGCTTATGTTTTTTTATCAAAGTCTATGGTTTTATGAAGCACTAAAATCAATTGGTACTTGCAAATAGTATTTTTCTTGTTGTATTGTTCCAGGAAGGTACACTTAAATAATACTTTGCTTCATCTTATTAAAACCTTTGGGACTTTCTGATTAGAGTGACATGTGAGAGGGGTGGGACTTTCTTGATACTCTTACATTAGCCTTCTCAAACCCCCAGGTTACCGAGGACGTCTCCCCTGGGGTACTACCCCTAAAGAGAAAGAGGTGTCTTGTTTAGGTGACAATGATAGGACAACCTCTTGTTACGCCAATTTATTGTTCACTTGCCTTTGGCTTTTTGGCAAGTACAAATTGCACAATAACAGGATCCAAAAGAAAATAACTAATGCAAAATGCCAACCAAGGTGGAGCATGTGTGGGCATTGTTTTTCATGCTTAGGTAGAAGCCCCACACATGGTTTCAACTTAGGGAAGCATGATGTGACCAGGGTAGAGTCAAGGTGGGCATTGTTTTTCATGCTTAGGTAGAAGCCCCACCTTGGCTTCAACTTGGAAACATCTTAAAAAGAATATAAGGCAATAAATGGGCTTGGAAAAAGGTTGCATTGAAAACGAAGGTGCAACACACCCTTTACAAAGGCACCCATAAACGAGATACTATGATCCCTTATATGTCATGAACCCCATGCCAAAGAGTCTTTCCCTTATCCATGTCATCTCATCCACATGACCTAGAGAGGGGTCCACTTGGGAAACACTCCTAAACTTGAGGTACGATTCACCCAATAGGTCGCTTTGTCAACCCTCCCATACTAAAACTTGGCAAATTCCATAGGGTCTTTGAGCACTTGTTTATTTTGATAAGGTGATTTGAATGTACATGCTTAGATGGCTCTTTTATTGATTTGATTTACTCATCATAATGCATTTGACTTGAGATCCTTGGAGGGTGCATATTCATTGTCTTTGTAGGACCTAATTGGTGGATGGATTTGGAAGAACAAGCCTAGCTTGGGCTTCCTTGAGGCTTGAAGCCCACAGGTTGGATACCTTGGCCCACACACCAGACGACAATGCTAGCCTTTGGAGGCATAAGGAGATACCATGGAGGACATAACCCAGCCCTTAGCCAGCCCAACAATTTTCTCTTGAGGCTAAAACGTCACTTTTGAAGGGATTGACATCACCCTAGGGCTAGGGTTGTGGTGGTGGTGTTGTTCCTGCTTGACATTTGGCACCCTTGGATGGAGAAGAGTACCTTGAAGACCATAGTGCTTGAGGAGAAGGCCTTTGGAGGCCCAACGTGTCACTTCCAAGCCCAACGTCCTTCTCTCGGTGCCAAAACATTGCCTTAGGAGGGTGACGTCTTACTTTTAGGGTTTCTTTCATGTAGAAATTATGAATTAAATATTATTATTGTGTAAAAGGGGCAAAGTAAGGGTTGTTGTCACCTTACTTTGTGGTTTACCCTAAAATTAAGTGGACAAACACTTGTAGGAGGATTTGTATAAATAGAGATCATTTCATTTCATTTTATCATAGCTCTCTCACTTGAGAGAAGACACTCTTGGCTGAAATTTGCGCCCTACTCGAGCATTTTTACATATCTCTCGTCACTTGCTCTTGTAATGGTTTTGCTTTGGCTATCAGATGGATGGATGATGCACTATCTCTAGTGGAGGTCTATTTCTTTCTCTATGGTGGATTTTCTTGGTTAAAAGGAGGTTTATCTTGTTAATGCTTGGATTAGGTAAGGAATCTTTGTTGCTATTGCTTCTTTTCTTGGTTTCAAGGTTAATTTGCTTAAACGTGTGGGGAGTATAAGGGCATACAACCCCACTAAGCCCATCATAATTGTCTTGGAATAATTTGTTGCACAAAGGAATACTAGGAGTAAAAGGGTTTACACCCTCCTAGTGTTTTCCTTGGCTAGTTTCATTTAACTTGGGGAGTAAAAGGGCTTACACCCCCACGGAGGTAACACAACTAGCTCTTTCTTTTTTAAAGACTCCATAGCGCAATAGTTAAAGGCACTAATCTTTTGCATTGGAAAAACAAAATCATTGCATTGGGATACGTGAAAACACAACATATTGTAATTGTCAAAGTTAGAAATTTTTCCTTATGCTTTAAGCTTGCTTCAGACAATAAGGCGTTTGATAGGTCAAGGATATCTTGCTGCTATTACAAACTTATGCTACAGCCATTAGGGATGCAGAAAAACTCACTTTCTCACGTCATTTACTCACTTTTCAGCGATGGAAATTGACTTCTAAACCTAGATCACTGTTCCATTGGTTATTGGCTATCTTTCTAACGGTTTACTTGTTGATTTTTGTGGTTGGAACTTGCTTCTGTAGCAATTGTTTGCTACAGCCATAAAGCTTCCCTAACACTTTGGTGGTAACTTCATTTGGAAGCCCTAATTTGCCGTCAAAGTTCATGCTTAAGTATTGGAAAGTTATCATTATTTTAGTACTTCATTGTCCAATAATTATTTGACAATTTTGATGGTTAAATAAATAGCTATTGTTCTTGCTTATATATATATTTCTGTTTACTGCTGGTATATAGGACAGCAAGCTTTTCTAGCTTGTCCACTTCATTTCAGGCTTGTATATTGGTCATTTCTCGTCTCGGGAAGGTACAATTCTCTTCTACAGGTACTCAAGGCTCTAGAAACTATTTACCATCACCAAGACTCATTTCCAAGTCGTATTCCACTTAGTAACTTAACCTATAGGGGCATCATTTCCATTGTCTCGCTTTTCGTCTCATTTCCCCCTAGGGTCACCCAAGATTCCCCTCTTGTGTTGGATTTTTCCTTCACTAAAGCGAGGGGAGGGTTTATCTGAGGTGACAGTGGGTAGACCCTCCCACCGTTATCGCCATCCAGTGGATTGGGTCGGGCTTTGCCCAACCTACAGTTTGCATGATAAGAGTGTGCATGAAATATTTTGGTGTTTAAAGCTTGGATTTTGGTATGGATTCTTCTACATAGGCAAGGCTAGTGACTTGATCCATTGAAGGGTAAAATATAGCACTTGGAACGAGTTTAGTGTGATAATACCTCTTCTCTCCTTTGTTATCTTAGTCTTTGATTATTAATATTTTGCTTTATATATCCTACGAATTCGAGCAAGCTTACTAACTTCAATTTCTAGGGTAAAATTGGGTTGCTCATTGAAGGAGCATTCTTTTGGAGCCCTTGTAGAATTTCTACACTAAATTCCAGCAAGATTGGAGTGGAAATGTTTGAGTCTTCTAGCCTTATTTCCATTGCTAATACATAGAAATTAACCCTCTAAGATACCCCCTTGACTCCATTGCCCTTGTTGGATTGGCACTAATTTCAACTTCCTTCCATCACTCTTTTAACCCTTTGAAAAAACACAAAATACATTGTTTTACTAAAGCTATTCTCATATTACCTTGTGCCTCATTGCTTAGCTTTAGTACTTCGGGATACTCCCCTTGAGCCAGAGCACTGGCCTAAAGTGAAGAGGATAGGCTACTTAGGTGACAGTGGTGACCATCCTAGTATTTCCCTCTCAGGTTGCACATTGTGGATTAGGGATTTTATCATTAAGTGCAAGTTGGGGAGATAACACCAGCTCCCTATATTCATCTTGAAAAACTCCACCTCCAAGATGAGCTTTCTCAACTTCATAATCGACAAGCAATTTGGAGCCAACAAACCATACTCTTGAGCAATAATACACTAGTCCCTCCAGGCACACAAGATGGAATGCACAAGTCCACCCAAAAGAAATACCCTTCCTGCTCAATCTGTGTGCTTGGAAACAAGGCATCTCTGCAACACACCAACCCTACACCCTCCAACTCCAAATGGGGCAACAAGTTAAGTCAATGAACTCTTTTTTCTGAAAGAATTCTACTACTATTTTTATGCTTATTTCACTTGTGTTAATGGTTTATATGTGCTCAAATTTTATTCTATGCTACTACAAAGTGCATGTAGCTCAACAAGCTTGCACTGTGCAGCTATATTAGAGACAGGCTTAGGAGACTTTTTTTTTATATTTTGTGCCTAAAATGGCCTTAGCTAAAAGGTTTCATCCTATGCACACCATGATCTCCCTCCCCAAAATTTTCAATTTGTTCTGTCTCTTGTGTTTTCTAATTCCTATTTTGAAGGTTACAATTTTAAACATGTCACAGTTAAAGTCCCACCAATGGCTTAGCACATTCTCCACTGCTATCATGGGGTACTGATGCACTAGACATTACTCATTGGTTCCAATTATTATGCAAACATTTTTTATGGCAAGATTAGAGGAATTAGGCATAATGTATGCCTTTACTTTCTTGATAAAGAAAAGACTTCATGGTTGCTAATGAATCAAAAATAGATATTGATATCAACTGATGATATACTGTGCCTAAAATGCAACCACAACCAACATAGGATGGCTGTAATTTGAATCTATTATTCTTAATTATTCTTTCTTCGCTTGTTTTCTTTATTTCTCATTCCTGAAACAGCTAACATAAAAGTCACCACAATGAGAATTATGACTGCTTAAAAATGTTTTTTCTGATAATGGATATCACAAATGACAGATGGTCTAATGTTAACTTTGACTTCACCATGGACTTGCAGAACTCAAAGCAATCCTTGAATTGGGTTTGATAAAACCAAATCTCCAATGTTACCAACCTTTCTTCCAAGTCCCATATTTCTGGAAACATATGTCGTATCTGTTAACAAATGAACCTCAAGTTAAATCACTACTCATGTACAAATCAAAGTATCAATTGAAACATATAATACGATTACTGAATAATTCTAGTTATCAATATGTTTTAGAACCTAACTGGAGTTGCAAAGAGAAGAAACGTAGATATTAGATTGCATGTCTTGATGTCACTTTTGAAATGAATTATGTTACAGTCAATAATTTTGGATAAGTAGTTTCACCTCTCTAAGTTTCAAATACTTTGCAATAATTAAAATAGAAAGACAAACTATGTGCTGTGCACAAAGCATGCAATTCTTCAATTCGATCCTCTCATTTAAGTGTATTAAGCTTAATTATATGGCAATTTCATTATCTATGAAAGCTAGAACATAAAAATGGATCGAAACGTTCGATATATATGGGACACCTTAAAATTCCATGGTTTGTAGTATTTTAGTTCAAGATAAATGCCTTTCAAGCTATGATATTTCTTCCAATCAATTTGAATTCTTGTATAGCTCGTTGATATTTTAATTTTAGGTTTTCTCACAAACAAAATTAAGTGTTTATGTTGCTTGAAATTTGACCTAGTGAAAATGGTTACAAGAGTGCTAGAGCTACTAATAACTTCTTGCAAAAATCCAAGATTGACCTTGTCAGCACCCAGATTGGATTTTTTCAAAATCCAATTGGAGTGCTTATCAGAGTAAGTTCATGGATACATTAGGGGATGGACTGGTGGGTCGGTCCATCATTCAACATTGATGGTTAGTGGAGTTCCTTTCAGATTTGGCACATGGTCACTTGTTTTCATTATTTAGGTGTTGATGGTAGGATGGGTTCTTGAGCAGGTAGCATATACAGGTACATCTGGAATACATGCTGCAAGTGTAGATGAACAGGTTTTACAATGGTATATGCCTTGTGCTTTTTCGAGATGTGATCATAGTTTCGAATACCCTTTTGGAAGATGTGCATGTGGTCTAAATCTGAGGCCAATTAGACAATCTAATATTTTTGGCGATTTCTATTATTAGAAGCTTCTATTTTTAGAAAGTAGTCTGACTGGTAGGGGGATCACATTTTGAGCACCCAGTTGGGATATTTGGTCGTGGTTCGAGTTGCAGATGGGTCTGAGACAATGAAATTTTGGTTTATTTTTAGAAGGTTTATTTTGGTAGGTTGACTAGATTTTTGGATATAGTGTACAGTATAAGTGTCAGATTTTAGACCATTCTGAAGAGTTTGAAATTTCAGGGACCGAATGCATTTTTGCAGCTTCGAGAGGGTAATTGGTGGGCCCACATGTGATTTACTTGCTATTTTTGGAGCTCTTGGATCATGTCAAGCAAGTTCTACCAGAACCAGAAGAGGAAGACGCCAAGGCAAAGTACAAGAAGAATGAAATCAAAGCCACAAGGATCTTGACAAATTCAATCAAGGACCACTTGATTCCCAATGTATCAGAATTGAAGACACTGTTATCCCCCACTTTTAGGGATAACTAAGGAGATCATGTCTCGAGGCCCACAAGACATAGACATGGAGTACCGAGAGCCAGATCGACCTGAGCATGGCCCTGGAGGGCCCATCTTTTTTCCCTTTCAGTGCCTCCACTTTGCCAGCAACAGCAACATCCATCACCTTTGGCTTGGTCCTGTATCAGAGATGGTTCTTGCTCCATGAGGTAATGAGTCTGGGTATCATGGTATGTGTCACTCCGATCCTCAAAACCTTTGATTATGCGCATTTAATTCCTTTTGCTTCTAACAAATGCTTGGATCTTATACTTGTCCACTTGACCATGTCTGGGGGGAATGACAGGATGCCCTAGTAACCCTGTGCCCATAGGTTTTGGTTTGCCACTGGGGGGATTTTTGAAAAGTCATCGTCCGCTCCTGTCATATTACCACTTTTTCATCTTCCTTCCTACTCATCCATCCCATTACATTTGTCCGGGCATTGGGTTGGCCAATCATTTAAGGGTTGCACCTTGCCTTATGGGAAGAAGGGGCTAAAGGCCTAGAAGGTAAAAGCAAGCTGGCAAAAGATAAAAGCCTAAAAATAAAACCTCGAGATGCTTTGCCCAGGGATCCTCGAGAAAGCAGTAAAAAGCTTCTCAGCAAGAACCAAGAGGGACCCAATAAAATAATAAAACAAGACCTAGTCAGAGGATAGGGGGTCTCATCACGAGCCATCCTATTAGGTCCATGGGCATCTACCGGTATGACATTACTAGCAACTGGTTACCACGCCTGGGTAGTGGCTCTTGGTTGCATGGCCAAGAGAAAGGGGGTCTCATCACGAGCCAGCATTCTCATTTCCGTGAAAGTGCTTGTGGGTAACATTGCCACCACTAGTTACCACGCCAAGGCAGTGTCCCCTGATTAGCTTCTTGAAGAAAAAGAAATAAAGAATAAAGAATAAAAGGCATGAATGGGCTTGGAAATATTTGCATCCAGGATAGGTGCAGCTCGCCTTCTACAAAGGCACCCACAGGTAAGCGCTGCATTTCCCTGCTTTCACTGCACCCCTTGTCAGGACATCCCTTATCCACCTCACCCATTTACATGACTTGGATGTAATCTCTTCCGGAAACATCCCTTTTCCAATGGTCACTAGCCCAATAGGACGCCCTATCACTTCCCCAAACTTGTATTGCAGATTTGTATAATGCCTTTGAGCACTTGACTGGGGTAAAAGGGGTTTTTTGAACATGTTTAATAATATTGATGATGAGATGTGATTGAAATTGCTATGATTCCTGTGACTTATGAGCCCATGGAGGGCGTAGTTGTTGATGTGCAGGATCATGCCTGATGGACAGGTACACATGGGGAGATGATTAGTTCAAACCTCCATGGGGCTGAAGAGCCCACCAGATGGATGTTGAGAGTCGAGACCCCAGCAGGGGGCAGAGACAGGACAGAGGAGTTTGCACTAGAGAAGAGGAGGACGTTCCACAGAGGCACCCTGGCAGAGCCTTACCTAGGGGGGTTGTGCCCGCTTCATTGGAACGTTGGCCTTGGAAGGCCTAGGACGTCACCTAGGAGGCTCATGACGTCATCCAGCTTCATGGACATTTTGGGAGACAGTCATGGCAGTTTGGCGCATGTGGTAGGTTGGGGAAGCCCAAGGAGGGCTAACGTTTGCTCCAGGAGGATGCATTTGCCCTAGAATAGGCTAATGTCACCCTAGAAGGGGCATGACGTCTTCCTTTTGCTTGATTAGGGTTTTAATTTAAGACATTTAATGTTAAACTGTATTATTGTGTATTTTGGCCTTGTCGGGCTTTTGATGACCTAAATTTTAATAAAGGTCATTGGTATGCTATATATTGAGGGTTTTTACCTTCATATTTTCATCATCTTTCACTCACCACTTGGTGAGGTCTGCAATTTCCGGCCCTCTTAGGGTTATTGGCTGAAATTGTGGCACACTTCTTGAAGGAGACTTTTTTTGGTGATTTTTTGGCATTTATCTTGGTGGAAGGTTTACAACTAAGGTTTGGCTATATGAATGCTTGTTGGATGTAAGTAAATTTCTCCAAAATACTTCTTTATTGAATGGTTATGGTATTGTTTACTTGCATTTTGTTATTATAATTTGTTGGATTAAACCCTAGGTGATAAGCACATGTTGGTGTCCTTGTCTCATGTCCCTACTAAGTTAAAGAGCCATTTGGTTTTGCTGAAGTTAGATAGAGCCTTGCCATAGCAACACTTTAATCCTATTCTTCTAGCCTAGCCGTTTTTTATCTTGTCTTTGAGCCAAGGAAGGAGAAAACGCACTAAGGCCTAGGGTTTCTACACCTTAGTGAATCGTTTTCCCTAGGGTTTGATTGATGAAGCCTTGCCTTAGCAACACTTCATCATCAAACTCTCTTGTTCTTAACCATAGTATCTATCACTCAAGCTAGCCGTTTTATTCTCATGAATGAGCTGAAGAAGGAGGAGAAAGCACTAAGGCCTAGGGTTTCTACACCTTAGTGAGCCTTTCTCCCCTAGGGTTTCATTGTTGAGGCCTTGCTTTAGCAACACCTCAACATTTAACCCTCTTATCTTCAGCCATATCATTTCTTTCTCAAGCTAGCCGTTTAAATTTGTCTTTTGAGCTAGAGGAGGCAGACGCACTGAGGCCTAGGTCATCTACACCTTAGTGAGTCATCTCCCCTAGGGTTTGACTTGTTGAAGCCTTGCTTTAGCAACACTTCAACATCAAACCCTCTTGTTTCTAGCCCTATCACTATCATCACGACCCTTCAACATTTGTAGCCCTTTTTTACTCCATTTTCCCTAATAAAGCACTGATGTAAATCCTCCATTGTTTGAGTGCCTTGATCATACACACATCCAAATACTTTGAACAATTACTAATCTTTCTAACCCTAGCTTAGACTAACAATCACTAACCCTATTGTTGTCGTCATCTATTCATGCTATAAACATCTCTATGTATCATTTACTTATCTTTAAAGCAATTAAATGATTAGCTAAAGCGTTGCTCCTAGTATTGTTACATTGATTGCCATTCATCATTGCAAAGTTTCTTTAGCATTTATTGTGAAGTGATATATATTATAGTCATTGCTATTGTACATCGTTGACTTGCTTCTTCAATATTGCTTATCAATTGCTTTATATCAGAAGTCCAGATGAAGTACTAACCAAGCAAGTGATCTTGCACATGCATAGTTTTCTTGTTGCTTTGTCTCGGGCAGGTACACTTTTGGGTTATTGCTTACCTTTATTGGCTGATTAGTCGGGACCTTCTGATCGGTGGTGACTTGTGAGGGGGAAATTATTACTTATCCTTCTAAGCATTTTCCTTCTCAAAACCCCAGGTCATCGAGGACGTCTTCCCTGGGCCTACCACCCTAAACAGAAAGAGCTATCCCATTGAGGTGACAGTGGTGGGATAGTCTCAGTTACGCCAGTTTACCTTCCTTTCATTCATCTATTACCTTGACTACAAACTGTGCGATAACAGACACCAAAGGAGATGTTTGAAGCCTTATCAAGATTATATGAAAGCAAGAACACAAGCAGGAAGCTAACCCTAAGGCATCAACTTAAAAACATGATGATGAACAAGTCAGATACAGTTTCTACCTACTTCATGAGGATTTATCAGATCAATGACTAGCTAGCAACTATTGGAAATTCAGTGGATGATGCAGAGCTTGTGACTACAACTCTTAATGGATTTCCTTCTTCTTGGGATGCATTTGTTCAGGGAATTTGTGCAAGAGGGAAATTGCCCAAATTTGACAAGCTATGTGTTAGCGTCGGAAGTCACTCCTGGATTGCTTGCAGGAGCAGAGCCCAACACCCATCAGTTTAATGTCACGATTTGTTTATAAAGGGGTGACCGAATGGAGATAAAGACTCGAGGAGATATCACTCTAACTCAGGGACTGTCTCTGGTACGTAAAGAACGAAGGAGGTCTGGAATCCCAACTTCAGCCAGCGGGTTGATTAAAAGGTGAGCAGGTGGAAGACTTGGTAGGAAGGGTGAACAAACAGCTTTGGGCAACAGGCTTACAGCAGTTTGCAGAAGAAAGACTCTGGATGCAAGATCCTCTTGGTTCAGGGTCTCAAGGAACTGAAAGGGGACTTGACTGGATCCTCCAATTCCAAGTCACTCAGTGTTAAGAAAAATCACAAGAACTGATCAGAGACAACGTAACTATTACAGTGATCCAACATACATCATCCTATAACAGCTACAACTCGACTGGATCCTCCAATTCCGAGTTGTTCTAACACAGTGTAACAAAGACGTAAAAGAAACTGGCATTCATAAGGCAAGAAGTCTCAAAAGTCTATACATAACCAGAGTATCAGTGCTTCATTAAAAATTTACAACCGGGAGCTCTGCTCAACCATCGATGCTTACAAAATACAAAAGCTGAGTCTATATACTCAGGAAACTTCACCTCACAGAGGCATGTACAGCTACTCAAAGCTAGGTGTCCCTTCAGTCAAACTCGTACTGATGTCTTCTTTTAAGCGCCATCTTAACTAAGCATGGCCCTTGTAAGGAGAGTAGTTGAGCCATTAAGTGTTGAGTTAGCGTGCGCAGACTTCTCTGTTGATTTGAAGACTTTAGCATGGCGCCTTTGAGAAAATCGATACACAGGACTTCTTTGGGCAGACGGCTTGCCAGAACCTCCATTCCCTCACTTAATGAATGAGAGGAAGTCTCAACCACCCGCTCTTGTCATCATTTACTTCAGGCGAGAAACAATATGGAGATCGGATCCGGTGGCGCTTGGAGACTGCGACGATCCTCCCTGTAACTGAACTCAGCGCTTCGGCCTTCTTTACGCAACTTCTCTCTTTCTCCAAGTGACCACGTACTGTGACCACATGCCTATTCCCATGGCGCTTTTCGGCATTCACGAATACGAAAGGGCTAATCTTTGTTGATCGAAGTCGCGATGAGCGATATGCCGAGAAGGCTTAATCTGGCACCACATGTCCGCTTCAGATGGACGGCCTCGATCATCTCGGCAATACTGTGGGCCCGAGCCCGAGATTCCCTCGGCACTTCGCGTCTCACGGCTGGGAGGAGGCTGGTCCTTGATCTTCAAAGTTGCGAGGGGCGAGGAGGCGAGGAGCCTAACCGCGCGCCACGTGTCTTCTTCAGATGGACGGCCTTGATCATCTCGGCAATACTGTGGGCCCGGGTCCTGGACGCCCTCGGCACTTCGCGTCTCGCTGCTGGGAGGAGCTAGTCTTCGATCTTCAAAGTCACGAAGGGCGAGGAGGCGAGGAGCCTAATCGCGCACCACGTGTCCGCTTCAAATGGACGGCCTCGATCATCTCGGCAATACTGTGTAGCTCTTTTTATTGTCGGTGCCCTCCACATGTAACCGTCGGCTAGGGCTTATGTGCTAGCACCTCTCGCAACTCGCGACCTCGCAAGTTGGAGTGTCGAACCTTGGCACTTTCCCTCCGCGAAATCCCGAGAGGTGATGGCTCTTTTCCTTTCCACAATTCTCGCGACTCGCGATCTCGCGCAACCAAAGGATATGGTCCGCCCTCCGAATTCACAAACCCCGAGTTCAAGAAATGAACTCGCGCATCAACTGATCGCGATCAACGGCCCTCGTTATTTCGCGAGTTCTCCATGGAGACTTCTGACCGTTCACCTCTTTAACAACTTCTGCGCTATACTTGGTGTGACTTGGCTGACTGCAATTACCCACCGATCGTCGATCTGCTTCGCAAAAATAGACCCTGGATGTTGCCGACGACATTTTGCCCGCTCGCTTGACCTGCTACTTGGAAAAATAGGGATTCTCCTGTGCTGCGCTTGATCATTTCGTGCAACTTGCAGACCCGAATGCTCTCGAGCCCATGACAACATTTATCGCTAACACTATGGACAGACTGTACCCAAGAAGAATCAAGATTGATATCCAAATCGCAAAAGACCAATGATAAAAAGAACCAAGTTGTTGCTCATCTGAAGAAAGGAAAAGAAAGAAGAAACACCAGTCCGAAGAAAAATAGAAGATCAGTTCAAGATCACAAGAAGGATGTATCTAAGATCAAATGTTTCAACTGTCAGAAGTTCGGACACTTTGCTTATCAATGTCCTCAAGGGAAAGGAAAGAGAAAACATCATGCACATGCCGTAGATATGGAGGAGTCCACATCTCAGAAGAAGACAAAGAAATCAAAAGATGAAAAGTAAGTCTTTGTCTCAGCTCTCACAGATACTATTACTCAAGGAAGTGATATTTGGCTAGTGGACAGTGGTGCTTCCAACACATGACCGGGTTCAGCAATTCTCTTACAAAATCGACCGAGAAGAGTTCATTCCTTCAGGTGGAACTTGGGGATGATTCCAGGCATGCAGTAAAAGGAGTAGGAGAGGCCTCCTACCAGCTTGATTCAGGTAACTCTATTTCAATAAAGGATGTATTGTTTATACGAGGTTTAAAGAAGAATCTTCTTTCTATCTCTGCTTTAGAAGATAGAGGCTTCAAAGTAACTATTGTTGATGGTCAAGTCCTCTTATGGCCTAAGGGTTCAAGTATAGATTCATCTACTATGATTGGTGTCCAAGAGGGAGGATTGTATAAGGGTTCAAGTAGAACCTTCTAAGAAGTCCTCTTACATTTATTATATCTAACTACCATAGTGGGCCTTATTTAATAATATAGTGGACCTAGTCCACCTTACATTGAATGGCCTCCACTATTATCACTATGGGCCCTCTGGGCCCCCTCAATACCTCTCTAGCTACCTTACATTGCCCACAATGTCTGCCAAGGAAAGTGCTCTGATACCACTTGTTAAGAACCAAAGACTGAATACAAAATAGATCCACAAAGCAAGATAGAAGAATCCACACTTTATTATTACCAAACCCTTGAGGTAGGGAAACACCATACAATGGATCCTATTATGGAAGGGATCCTCTCCTATTCACTTGCCTCTTTGAGGGGGCATCCTCCTATTGAGCTATAGCTCCAAATAGAATATTTCTCTTCATATCCCATTACATTGCTTGAACTCCTTTATATAGTGTTACCATCATCTAAGAACATTCTAGAGGAGGAATCTTCTAGAAGAAGAACTTTCTAAGAAGTCCTCTTACATTTATTATATCTAACTACTCATTTATTATATCTAGCTACCATAGTGAGCCTTATTTAATAATATAGTGGACCTAGTCCACCTTACATTGAATGGCCTCCACTATTATCACTATGGGCCCTCTGGGCCCCCCCAATACCTCTCTAGCTACCTTACATTGCCCACAATGTCTGCCAAGGAAAGTGCTCTGATACCACTTGTTAAGAACCAAAGACTGAATACAAAATAGATCCACAAAGCAAGATAGAAGAATCCATACTTTATTATTACCAAACCCTTGAGGTAGGGAAACACCATACAATGGATCCTATTATGGAAGGGATCCTCTCCTATTCACTTGCCTCTTCGAGGGGGCATCCTCCTATTGAGCTATCGCTCCAAATACAATATTTCTCTTTATATCCCATTACATTGCTTGAACTCCTTTATATAGTGTTACCATCACATAAGAACATTCTAGATGAGGAATCTTCTAGAAGTAGAACCTTCTAAGAAGTCCTCTTACATTTATTATATCTAACTACCCATTTATTATATCTAGCTACCATAGTGAGCCTTATTTAAAAATATAGTGGACCTAGTCCACCTTACATTGAATGGCCTCCACTATTATCACTATGGGCCCTCTGGGGGCATGTAAGGTAGCTAGAGAGGTATT
>JASDQU010587430.1:67501-82500 GCA_032191745.1 Picea mariana | reverse complement strand
TTTTTGGGTGTCTCCTCTCAGCTAAACACACCGTAAGGGTATTGAAATTGATTCACCTAGAAAATGAAACCCACACCTTAACCGAATGTGCTAGCGGGAATTGACTATACATAGTATAATATAATATAATATAATATAATATAATATAATATAATATAATATATTATTATACAGTATAATATAATATAATATATTATACTATATAATAATATGTTATATTATATATAATATATTAAAAATAATATATTATATAATAATACTAATAATAATAATAATAATAACAATAACAATAACAATAATAATATTATTATTATTATTATTATTATTATTATTATTATTATATTATTATATAATAATGATATAAATATATATTACACACAAAAAACATAACCCAAAATAAGACAATGAATAACAACAACAAAACCCCAAATGATCACTATGCGTGTAAGGAGACAACCCTTGCCCAAGTTGAAATACCATGAAGATATTTATCTTGAGCCAACTATCAAGGTGATAGCTCAAGCCTACTAGCAAGGAGACAACCTAAGCGACGTACCCCCATAAATGATTGGAGATAATAGAGATAAATACCTCGAGTGACTATTGGAGATAGAGATAAAGGAGACCCTATCTATAGAAGAGACAAAGACAAGGGTGATATGCTTAGGGGACCAAGAATTCCACCAAAATTGATGAGTACCTATGCATTTGACTTTGTGTAGAGTTTTATTTTATGTCAAAATAGTTTATGTAAGCCTAGGATTTGAATCCACAAATTCATCATGGCCAAGATCTATTGAATTGTGGAAAAACCCCCTTATTCTTTGCACACAATTTTGGGTCTATAAGATCCATCACGTGTAGAAATAAATACTTGTTACTCGGATGGAGTTTTGTCCATTACCTATCAATTTTTTTTTGTACTTTACACACAATTCGGGTCTCACAAACATTCCACAGTCATGGAACTCATGCTCAAGACAACAAGTTTGATTGTAAAACTTCCTTTTACGCTTCTTAATAAGATTTTTCTTAATCCCAACAAATATAGGTTCATGCAGTATTTTTTCTTTTGAGAAATTAAAGTAGCGTAGGTTTTGTAGGAGTACAATTCTTAACTATGTTTTAAATGCTAGAAATTTTCGTCCATTTTGAGCGCTATCGATATAGTGATTGCGCATTGTATATTGGTATGTTTTCATCATTTTGTGGAGGAACAAATTTGTAACACATGTTTTTAAATGTTGGTATATTTCCTTTATTTATAAGTATTGTGGGAATAAGTATGAATATGCAGTAACTCTTGTTCGATTTTATATGCAAATCACCAATATACAAAGCATTTTTTTTTTTAAAACTTAAAAAGGTGCTAATATTCTATTATATTCAAAAATATATACAAAAAAGGGACCAGGGGTCTGCCAAAAATGGAAACCAGAACCCAAACCCTACTTAGGCCTTAAAAACTAGAAATGTCACCAAAGTTATGCCTAATGTCCGAGATACATGCCCATATCTACTATATCTGAAGCTAATTTGATTAAGAAAGAGATAAGTTTTCAAAATAGAGTTCAAAAAAGAATGAACTTGCACCTTTGAACAAAAAAGAAAAAAAAGGATACCCGAGCCTAATGACTTGGCTCCTTCTTCGCCTGGAGGGTGTAGCTTGTAGTAGGATTTCTTGCATGCAAACTTGTCATCTCCTCATCCTAGTCATCATCCACCTCTATGGGGAAGTTGAAAGAGCCCGGGGGACTCTGCTCCACTAACTCGTTCCCTCGTTGCTCCCATTGATGGCATCCTTGACTGAATAAGAAATTAATCCCATGTTGAGATCTACAGAAGAGATCTAAATTTCCCTCTAAAATATGGATTGCATGGAGAATATCAACTTGGTCTCTCTTGGTCTTCTGAAGGGCTTAAACGACTATGGAATTTACCATCCATCATTTTTCAAGAAACCAAAAGTATCTAGTGTCTCTGGTTTTGGCATGGACTGGGTCTCTCATCGAGTCCCCAACTTCATCAATAATATTTGTATCCTGGAGGTCCTTACATTATCCCCTGGCTAAGTCTTCCAGAGATTTTGCTACCTGGATCTCCTCATCCGAGTAGAATTGCTAATATCTTGCCTCTGCTACCGCTACATCCCTTTCTGCTCATGTGGACCATCCTAGAGGAGTACCAACTGGTCTCTAATGTGTGCCCAAGAAGGTTTCATCCTAGTATGCTTATGCTTTACATGGGTAAAATCATGAAGATGGGTAACACTTTTGCTTGTATTATGACAATTTTTTTTTAAATTTTAACAGGTTCTTCAACTTCCGGTAAACAAAAGTATTTTTTTTATTTAGAATTTTACTTTACTGTAAAAACAAAACTTGTGAATAATTTTGTTAGCTTTCTACTGACTATTTTTCAATTTTTTTTATTGAGATTTGATATGTCAATTTGGCAATTGTTTGACAGTATGTTCCTTAAAAATGAAGGGAAAGATAATGAGTTATTTTTTCCCACAACAATGTATCCATTATTAAACTTTTGTTTTTGACAAATGAAATATACTACAACAATCTACATAGACTCTATTTTGTGATGACTATAGTTTTGAATATAACGGATGAATATTATAATTTCTATAATTTTTTGAAGTTGACCAATCTAAAAAAGTTACAGATTTTAAACACATGTTTTCCTCCACCATGTATCTATCTTATTTTTAACTTAAAAGTAAAATCTAAAAATACCCTTTTGAAGAGAATAGTTTAAGGATTATGAATATAAATTTTCCACTGTGTATTTTTAGAGATATGGATTTTTCATTTCACCGAATCATAATCTCACCTAAAAATATTATGCAGTGATTTTTTTTATAAAATTAAATAAAATTAGATAAAAACAATGAAAATGAAAACAAATTATACCCAATGAAAGTAGATTCAATTTTTAAAATGTTGGAATCAATTTTGAAACTAAATTCTGAGTATTTGTAGGAGTCCTCTAGCTCCAAAGATGAAGTAAGATGGAGAGAATTTGCAGTTTCCTACAAACAATCCCATTTTCAGGTTTTCGGCCGAAATATTCTTTCGATCGAAACCTAGTTTTTAACGGAATCCGTTAAAAATAAACATTTCGACAGAAAAGTATTTCAGCTGAAATATGATTACCACAGAAAAATAATTCATCCGAAAAACATTGTACATGAATTTCGAGGGCACCGTCAAATTTGATGTGCAAATGTTCGGCCAAAAAAGGTTTCGGCTGAAACAATTCCTAGCAACATTTTTTCGGCCGAAAAATTGCCGCTAGGAATTTTGGAGACCTGATTGTCATGAAAGTGTTACCCATCTTCATGATTTTACCCACATAGGATCCAAAATTCTATTTTTTTAAAACATGGACCTCATGTGCTTCTAGATTTAAGTCCTAGGTCATCCAAGTAGTTGTTGTGATGGAATCTTGAACATTAGAGCAAATGATTTCCCAGATTTGGGTGTCAGTAAGGAATTTTTATTTGAAAATATTCCTATTTCTTTCTTTCCAAACATTCCATATGAAAAAGCTTCAAAATGTCTCTAAGGCTCTATTTAGGATAGGTTTGAAAAAATTGTTGTTGCTCTATGCCTCTATTGTTTCTCGGATATCATGGCGCCAGAGGTTTGTTTTTCTAAATAATATAGATACTCTGTCCCAAAACTGGGATGTGAACTTGCAAGTGTAGATTTTAACCTTGTACAATATTTATTGCAAACATATTTTCAGTAAAACAACAGAAAAAATACAATGGCAAATACAAACATTACAGAGATATTTTTTCCCTGGAAACCCAAACCTAAAAAACCAACATATTCTATATTCATTCATAGTGATACATTGTTTACAATACAATATACATATAGGATCCAGTGGCATCCAAAACCCTAACCTAATGACCTGGATTAGTCAACAACCCTAATTCCTTAACCGAAAATAGAAAACCATCAACAAAAAACCATGTGCCAAAAAATCGCCCAACAATGGACACGAAAATTGAGGCAACATGAAAAATGAGGCAAAAATGTGACACGTTTCCTGAGGCAATTTTTTTACCACTCATGTAAAGAATATAACACATACCCAACATACTTCCACTTGTTGCTTTATTTTCATACATGGGGTTACTGGGTTACACAATCAACAATCCAGGGCAACAATGCCCATGGATCCTCTACACCAAGAGAACTTCTCAGTGCTCACAGATTTTGTTAATGAATTTGCAACATTCTTCAAAGTGTCCACCTTCATCAACAACACTTTCTTTTCTTCAACCTTGTCTCTCACAAAGTGATATTGAATATCAATATGCTTTGTCTTTGAATGATAAGCTGGGTTCTTCGCCAGAAAAATTGCACTCTGACTGTCACAATCTATCCTTACAACTTGTTGTACCAACCCAATACCTGAACATAAAATTTATAACCATACTGCTTCCTTACTTGCATGAGTGGCTGCCATTTATTCAACTTCTGTATTTGAAAGTGCCATTACAAACTGTCTTTTTCTCATCCAACTTATTTCTGCTCCAAACAGGTTAAACACATACCCACTTGTAGATCTCCTACGATCCAGATCTCTAGCCCAGTCTGCATCCACAAAGCCATGTATATCCTAGACTCCATCCAATTCTGATATTCCTTGGTAGCACAATCCATATCTAGCAGTGCCATGCAAATACCCGAAAACCCTTTTTATTGCTGTCCAATGCTCCTTCCCTGACTTTGACATATACTTGCTCAAAACTCCCACTGCATCTGCAATGTTTGGTCTAGTATAGACCATTGCATACATCAAAATGCCACATATGAAACATACCCAATAGAAGGAACCAAGTAAGTGGTACATGGTCTCCCCCTTTTCTGAGTAGAGGATACACCTAGAGGGGCCAAAGAAGCCTCTACGAAGAAAGCGATCCTAGGTGAGGATTTTCCTACTCACCACCAACCATAGGAAAGAAAATATCTTGGGACAAATGGTCGAATTACATAAATTCCTCTATATTGGTCATCACTGGTCCTCCTTTATTCCCATCACTAAGATGTAGGCATATTTCACATAAAAATTTCCATTCCCTATGTTACCCCACTTGATAATATCTTCACCTTCTTGAATTTCTAATTGTCATTCCAGTAAGCCGTCTGCATTATCCTTCTTGTGTCATTCATCCATCGAACTGGCCATTCCTCAAGAGGTTTCTGGTTCTCATGTAGGGGTTTGTCCTTTCCTGGTTACTCTACCAATAATGGTACACTTTATACTACCCTACCTATTCCATAGCCTTCCTAAGATCCTGTAGCTGCTCCACGTGCCCTAAGATTGGAAGCTGGTCCCAGGAATCATCCCAAAAAAGGGTCGAGCAACCATTATGTACTTCCTAGAAGCATAGTTGTTGTACCAAAGTACAAATTTTATAGGAATTGTTCTAGATTATAGATCCCACCATGTCCCTATCAGTTTGAATCAGATCCTCCTAGGGAGTTTGGAGGGTTTGGATTATCACTCGAGGCTTCCTTATACCTATACCACCTCTATCCTTAGTTTTGCATAGGTTTTACCATGCCACAATCACCCATTCATTTTCCTTTGTTGCACACCCCCATTGGAATGAGTGTTGTAGAGCCCTGATATTCTTGAGAAATTTCTTGGGGACAACTAAGAGCGAGAAGAGATACAAGGGGAGGTTTGAGACGACCGATTTGACCAGGAGGATCCTTTTTGGAAGAGATTGTTGGGTTATTATATTATTTACAGTGAAAGTCAAAGGTCGAGGTGGATCGAATGGGAAAAGTTGAAGTCGAAGTAATAAAAAACAATTCAAAGAGGTCAACCAACAAGAGGTCGATAGGTGTTCATGTGGCAACCAACTGAAGAATGAATGAAGGTCAACTGATAGTCAACTAATAATCCAACTTGGTAGTTGACTGTAACAAAATCTTGAGATTTGTAGGATTTGTTGCCAATGATCTGTGTGGATCTGTAATCATTTTTGGGCATATTTATTTAGGGTTTTTCCTATTGTAAATCCTATAAATAAGGCGTGTTGTAATGCTATAAAAGCTAATTTTAGATTATATTTAATTAATATTTAGATCAATGGTTCTAGAGGTTGATGGTCATGTAGATGTAAGCCAAATTGGCTACAAGGTTGTTCTTGTGTAAATAAATAAGGTATGATGTTAATTGTGTCTTAGGTGTAGACCAAGGATAGGCATGTAACCTTTATTTTGAATGAATAAGACAACAAGAGAGAAATACGCTCAAGGAATGTTGGTTTTCCCGTTTGGGTTTCTAGGGTAAAATCTCTGTGTAATGTGTTTTTTCTTTGTCATTTAATTTAAAAATAATATATTTCTTCCTTTCTTATAATAGGTTTAGCATGGAGGTGTTCTATTTCCTAACATGTGGTATCAGAGCTTGGTAGTAGACTATAACAAAATACCGAGATTTGCGGGATTTGTAGCAAATGATCTGCGTGGATCTGTAATTATTTTTGGGTGGCTTTGTTTATTTTTTTTCCTACTGTAAAGCTTATTATTAAATAAAGTGTGTTGTAATGTTGTAAAATATAAGATTTAGTTAATACTTAGATCAATTGTTTTATAGGTCGCTGGTCATGTAGATGTATGATGAATTGGCTAAAGGGTCATTCTTTTGTAAAGCAAGATGGTATGATGTCGATTGTGCCTTAGGTATAGACAAAGGATGGACATGTAACATTTTATTCTAAATGAATAAGACAACAAGAGATAAATATGCTCAAGGAATGTTGGTTTTCCCATTTGGGTTTCTAGGTAAAATCTCTATGTAATGTGTGTTTTCGTTATCATTTCATTTACAACTCAAATCTTTCTTCCTCTCTTCTGCTAGGTTTGGTGTGGAAGCATTCCATTTCCTAATAGAGATAAGAAGTGATGGGTCCAATTGGTTAGTTTAGTTATGATCTCTTCCCATGAGGGATTGTGTATGGACTTGGATAGGAGGGGAGCCCCCAAGTATTTAGAAAGGAGAGAAGCATGCTGAAAACCTAGAAGCAGAGCTAGATTTATCTGGACTAACAAGGGGGTGTTAAAGAAGAAAATTTGGGATTTTTTGAGATTGATGAGGGTTTTAGAGGCATTATTAAAAGGTTCCAAAACCCCATTGAATGCCCGATATTCTTTAATAGTGGGTGGACCCATAAATAAGGTATCGTCCACAAATTGAAGATAGGATAGGGCCTCCTCTAAGGAATGTAGATTAATACCTTTGATTTCCCCTTCCCTTTTAGCCCGAGTAAGACTACGACCCATGCCCTCAGCCATGATGATGTAAAAGAAATGAGAAAGAGGCCCCCCCTGATGGATCCCTTGGGAAGGATTGTAATTTTTTAAGGGAGACCTGTTCACTAAAATGGAAAATAAGGCCATAGATACTAGTTTTAAGATTCATTCTACCTAGTCCTTCCTGAAGCCAAAAGATAACAACATCTATCTTAAAACATTCCATTTTATGCGATCATAGGTTTAGACATATATAATTTCATCAAAATCCCAATTTTTTTTGAAACCTTGAGGGAGTGGATGGTCTCAGAATACTACAATCCCATCTAATATTTGCTTGCCTTCCACAAAACCCCCTGCTCCTGCAAGATGATAATAGGGGGTATGATATTAATAATATAAGCAATTAATTTAGATACAATTTTATAAATGACATTACAGAGGGAGATAGGTCAGAACTTATCTACTGAGTTGGCCCCTTTGATCTTGGGGATAAAGGTGATAAAGATAGAATTGAAGGCCTAGAGGATGGGCCTGGATCTTCAAGTTTCCTCCACCACTTCCTGAATTTCACTACTGAGGATTGATCGACCATCCTGAAAGAAATCAATAGTGAATCCATCTGGGCCAGGGGATTTCCCAAGAGCCATATATTTCATAATACCTTCTACTTCCTCTAAGGATGTTGGTCTCATTAAACTCTAGTTCTTCTTAGGGGAAACCAACTAGGGTATGGCTTATGAGATTTTCTTGATAGTTACTTCTCTATTCACATTTGTCTTTGAGAGGATATGAAGATAATAGTTCGTTAATTTTTCCTCTATATCCTCCTATTTTTCTTTGATGATTCCTTCCTACGATTTGATGGATGCTATTTGATTTTGTTTTATAAGTTGTGGAATAATTTGGAATTCTTGTCCCCTTGTTTGAGCTAGTGGATTATGTATTTCTGTTTCCATAGAGTTTCCTCTTGTTTTTCACATTTATGAAGTTCTATTCTTATTTCTTCCTCACGGGAACTAATTTCCTCCTAATTGAGCCCCTGGATCGCCTTCTTTTGGATCTCTTCCATCTCTAGTTATAATATTTGTTTCTCTTCAAATATATTTCCAAAGACCTCTTTGTTCCATTTCCTGATACATTGGTGGACACATTTAAGTCTTTTCTAGAACTGATACATATTGATTCCATATAGTTCCTTATGTTCATTCCACCAAAATTCTAGGTTTTGAAGGAATTCTGAGTGATCTAACCAAAATTTATTGACACAGAAAGGTTTTGGTCCCTGCTTTAAGAACTATTTCCATTCCAAAACTATGGCCTAGTGGTCATAACGAAAGTAAGGAAGGACATACACTGAGAGGGCCTTCTTAAACTGGAAACAAGTTTCATAGATCAAGAAATGGTCTAAATTTTTTTCTATCCTACGAGCCTTCCCTCTTTTGTTGTTACAGGTGAATACACCATTCCTCATAGGGATGTCTATTAGTCTGATTCACTCTATGAGCTCCCCAAAAGTGATACTCTCTAGATCCAATATTTGATTTACTCCCTTCTTTTCTAGGGGGATTTGATCATGTTGAAGTGCCCCTTACTACCCATACTTGATACTGCAGAGTGTTTCCTAAAAAATTCAATTATCTAGGAATCCCCTCTTAATACTTGGGGCTTGGGGGTCATATGCATTCGAAACATACCCTGATTCCCTTGAACGCTTGACTTTGAATTTGAGTGAGAATCCGATGACAGTTAGAGTGTTCCTCCATGTCCATATAATCCAGATCCTAGAGGCTGGATAATCCTCCTGAAGCCCCTTTAGATGCAATAACCTTTGCTTCACATCCTCTCCAAATTTTCCGTGTGATTCTTTTCATTGTTCCTGAGTCACATTTGGTTTCTTGAATCATCACTATATTGGATTTTTCCTGGTTGATTTTTTTTCTTAACATTATTTGTTTTGATAGAGCATTCAGACCTCTAACATTCCATGATGTAATATTCATAATTAACATTTCGGCTGGGAGGGGAAGTAGTTAACTGATAGGCAAACTACTTGGAATGAATCAACCATTAGGGCCCTTGTTTCTTCTATTTTCTATTTATGTGGTTTCCTCCCTTTTTTTTCTTCTCTAGGGATCATCTTCTGGGATTTGAGGGGGTATTTTTTAATTCCCATATTTCCTACGGTGGCTGATGACATTCCTTGGGAACTTCCGATGAATTTACCATTTAACACATCTCTCTATAGCTTCCTTAATTGAGATATAGAAAGGTTATTTATATTTTGATCTCCATGAGATTCACGTGGGGCTGAGATGACGACTACGATTTCCTCAAGATCCATGTCCCAGGCCATGTCAATCTCTATATCCTCCTCAGAATTTGATTCCAATCCTTGGGTGTTTTTCATCACTATTTCTCCTTCTACCATCTATTCTTTCCTTGGATTTGAAGTTGTCTTCCTTCTTTTAGGTATTTCCTCCCATGTTGCCTTCACTTTTTTGGTTTCTTCCTGTTGAACCTTTGGATTATCCGAGGTTGGTGGTTCACTTGGCTCCCCCTCTAGGAAATGGAATCTATTAGTTGTGTTCTGAGCTTGATTCACAACTAGTGGTTTATGCAATCATCTTCCAACCTTTCTTTTGCTTGTGATTTTAGATAATCCCTCTTGATCCATTTCTTATTTAGATTTATTGAAGGGATTGGTAGAATTTAGTGGGTAGTCCCTAAAGATATGGCCATGGACATGGAATTATCTGCATAGAAAAGGAATGTGATCATAATCTAGGGGTTGGGTCCATTCCTCATCTTGGTATGACACTATGATGGACTCGGAGGGCCCCTACTACATCCATATAGACACTTATTCTAGCATAATATATATACTTAGAAGTTTTTGTGACTTCTGATACTTTGATTAAGGATCCTAATGTGTTTCCAATTCCTTCAACAATCTTAGGGTTCCAAAATTCCGTAGGGAGTGAGTACATCTAGATCCATATAGGGGCCACTATAAAATATTCTTTCTTAGGAGCGAACCTCCTTGTCCAATATCTCATATGTATCCGTACTGAGTCAAATAAATATGGTCCATCTTCAAATATTTTGTCTCAATCCTCGGTCTTTGAGAAGTCAACTGTGAAGAAACCTTTTGACCATAGTTGCAAGTTGATTTGAACCTTCACTTTATATCTGAAATTCATTCAGAGATGTAAATATTTCTCTGAGGGCCAAATTCCCATGAATTTCCATATAATGGCATGATCCTTCATCCATTGAATGTAGCTTCCAATGCTAGCTGATGTGAACTTGTATTTGGGATTCTCACTTTCCTCAGCCATGAAGCTATTCTGTGACCACTCTTTTTTGTCTATCCTAACTTTCCCCTTTTTCCTCCTTTGTCTGAGGCTTTGTTTTTCCTTTGTTGACCCCACCCATTTCCACATATTATCCCCTTATTTTAGGAGTCCTTTTGACAATGTATTTGAGGGAATGTTTGTTTGATCCTGACATGCTGTCCTCATTATCTGGGCCTAGCTTGGGGTCTGCCATCCCTGCAGCTAAAAATACCTACTCTACTCTGTCCTCTGTGGACTCTCCCCCTGACAAGGAGCCATGATCTTCTCTCGCATGTAGAAACCTAGGTGCTTACCCTACACCTTCAACCACCATATTTCCCTCCCAATTTATGTTGAATTATTTTTGAACAAAGAATTTTTTTTATCTTTTTACACTCTCAAATATTTTTAGTTGTGTACTTGAGTTAATTTTCTTATCATTTGTACAAATCATGTTGATCCTGCATGTCATGATGCATTTTTTTTCCCAAGTTGATAAGCATCCAAGCAGCATGGGAATTGGTAAAGCCAAGAAAGGTTAGGGTCCTACATGATAAATAATCAAATTTTATTTGCAATAAATATGACAATCTGATGTACTTGGTTAGAGCCTAAAGCTACTTGTTCTTCAATTAGATTTCCAACCAAATTATTTTAATACAAATGCTGAAGTGAATGCAAATTTGGGTGATGGTTTAGGTAGGCATTTCGATTGATTTTAGTTGATGAGCTCATTTAAATTAGTTATATATGTGTTTGGGTCTATTTATGAGATTATATATTTATTAAATTCCAATTCCATACCTTGATACATGATAAAATCCAATGGAAACACTACAACCCTTCCAAACCCGTGATTATGAAAATTGTGCACTCCACTGTAAGCATGCATTGTAATTTGTAGTTTATTTCATCCTAGGAATAGATGTGTATGGTTTTGAATCAAAATTTACAAATTTACAAATTTACAAAAATTTTCTAGTTTACCAAAGCATATGGTTGAGTGATAGTTGATTGGAACATATTGGCAACGAGATTGCAATATGCAGAGATGTAAACAATAAGAATCATCTGCACACAGTTGCAATACATTTGGAGCATGATCTTATTTTAATTTTGTTGGTTACACAATAGACAGTTGTTACGAAAATGTAAGTTCTATGGCTTTGGTTCATGGGCCACAACAGAGTAGTTCCCTAAAAGACTTCTCTTAAACTTTGATGAAGCAGTTAATTGAAAGTAACTACCTACAATAAATAACTTTCATAAGAAAGGAAAAAGAACATGCTTGGAACCAATTATTTGAATTCGATATTGCTTGAGGGATTCCGCTCCATAAATCCTTCACAATGATATTATGAAATTCCATCAAACAAAGAAGTATGAAATTGCAAGAAAGTAGTTATCCGTTAACTAACTAAACATGATCAATTTAATTTCTATGTTAGATTAGAAATAAGATACAAACAACACCATAAAAAACATGAATTAACAAAGAGAAGTGGACAAGAATGAGGGTTATTTTATTAATAACAATGAGAGGGGTTGGTTACAACTTGTAACTGATGCGAGATGATCTCAGAACTAGAATCCAAGTTCCTCCACCCAAGGCCTGAGATGATAAGAACTACCTATAATGTTTTTTTGGTCTAGTGGGTCCAAGGAAGTAATGAATTTCTTCTCGACCAGATAAAGGGAAACAAAAATCATGAAAAAAGGGTTTTCAGGAGGGAAGACAATTTCATAAAAATTAGGGAAACAAGGGCTTGCATGGCTATAAGGAAAATTCCAACATAAGGCTGCATCTCTTTGATATGTTTTTCCTCCATCCCAAGGCTCTCTTTTATACTCCCTTTTGATAGTTGGAGTAGTTATGAAAGGTCTATAGGAGGTTGGGAACCTAGGGAACCCGTCAAATCCGCTTGAAATATCATGATTTATTGTTTTTTTGAGCCAATTAAACATGTATGTAGGTTTCTAACTAGAAAGGAGCGTATGTACGCAAGTTTCTTTAAGGAGAGTTGCATACATCTAGAAAAATGGGATTTTTTAAGATGTTCTTAGGGAGGAAAAGGGGGATTTTTCTCTTGCAAATAGGGAAAGGGATGTAACTGAGGTCAATGATTTTTCATGAGAATATGTGGTGTCAAATGATGCTATAACAGATTCTTCCTAATGTGTGAGTTCATAAGAGCAACTGATGGTCGACATACATTACAAATAGTCATGAGATTGTGGAGGGGCCATTGGGTAGGAGTGGTTGAAGTCCATTCCTGGAAAAAAATTTACAAAAGAAACAAGTAAGATACTCTCTTCTCAAGTCGGGAATTTCCATGCTTGAGTGTGATTTAAGCATGGCCGACAAATCTTGTACACTATGGATCCATGAGTAATGAAAGCATAATTGATGTTCATGGACAAAAAAACTATACACAATGGATCAATGTGATATATAGAAGTAAAAATCATGGCCATGAGAAAATACACAATGGATCCAAGCCTTGTAGGGGGTCTTATCCTTGATAGATCTATGGGGAGATCTAGGTTTCACAATTAAGTGCTTCAGCCCATAATCTCTGAGGAAGTGACTTTGCATGTAGCATGCAAGATGCCATCTCTTTTAGAGATCTATTTTTCCTCTCAGCAACTCTGTTTTGCTACGGAGTATAAGGAACCACGTGCTGCAACTAAATCCCTGCCTCATGAAAAATATTATGTATCTCATGGTTGATTGATTTGAAAATGAAAAAGGTTTATGTATACTAATTTTCAAGTGGAATATGTATGTGTCTCAAGAAATTGGATCAATTTGCAAGCACATAAACTTAATGAGTTTTTACTTAAAATCAACAACATAAACAGTCATAAACAACCATCATAATAAACACTTAACACAACAAAATGATAAAGGAGTTCACCCCTCTCTTGGGCTACATCTCCTAGTCCAAATTCCCATGGATCATTTTCATTATATGATCAAAGTGTTAAAATCAGTGCTTTACAATTCTCAAAATGAAAAATTATGAGAATGTCCAAAAACCCCTATTTGGGCTCTTTCTGCACCTGATTTGGCCAAAAATTGAAGAAAATACACTTCTTGGAAGTTTTCTCGCCAAAATGCACCTCTGTGTGATTGAATCCAGCCTCTGTGTGTTTCCCATGCCAAAACCCAACACCACATGCCTTCTGAAAATCAGGCAAAATTGTCACACCGTTAGGGAGGATTAGCGCCTTGCCCAACAGAGGTTATGTTCGTGTGGCCCCATGTGGCCGAGCACCAACCTAAATCCTACACCCTCCGGCTTGATCGTTGGATCCTTGCACTATTGGTCGTATGTCATGGTGTAGAGTCTCATGACCGAGGGCCTGAACCAAAACTCAATTCAACTTTAAATACAAGTTTGAAACTATAGTAGTTAAGACTCATATGTAGGCAGGCTGGTGGCCCGGCATGTATGAATACTTTTCTCTATTGAAGGTCCCAGGTTTGACCCCTACGGACCACAAACAAACTCTTAAACCACAAAAGGGGGTGCCATGTGGCATTCCATGGCTAGGCCATGTGGCACCCTTTCATTCACCCTCAAACATACCACTTGTTAACCAAGGATTGGTCCATGTCCACCATGCACAATCATTCTGCCATGTTATCATCTATGCTATCAACCTCTACGGTTGTATGGTCAGCTTCCACGTGGTTTGTACGGACTGTACAAACTGTATAATCAACATTTTTTTTCCTGTTTGGGAAAATGGATAGAACACATTATATCTCTCATACGAAATCCATTTGAGTCCATTTAAGTTGCGTTGGGATTGTGAGGATGAGATCTACGCAATGAATCCATTTTCGAGCAATTTTGAGCACTTTGATTTTTGATCATTTTTTGATCCCCTAGATCACTCCTCCCCATTGGGAAGCTTTTGGACCTCCAAAATACTACTTTCAGCCAATATGAAGATGAGGGTATAGTTCCCTCACATTTCCAACCTCAATTCATTTATCTTTTCTTGGATTTGTGCCTTTGAGACCAACACGAAGGTACTCCACATTATCCTCATGCAATTCTGAAAGATATTCTAGCGAGAAGTCATCTATGGAAGGAATCTGAACATGCTCTCCTTGATCATCAATTAAAGGAGGCTCATATAATGTCAAATTCTCAACATTAACAACTGCATACATTTTCATATAAGGAGGAAAATCCAAACAGAAGGCATTGGAACCAATCTTTTCAAGAATCTTAAAAGTTCCATATCTAATTGGTTTCATTTTTTTACCTTCTCCTTTAAGCCTCTCTTTGCTAATGTAAAGCCAAAATTCATCTCCAACTTGGAAACTGTGATCAACATGATGCTTGTCATG
>JASDQU010587430.1:49207-63072 GCA_032191745.1 Picea mariana | reverse complement strand
TCCATTTTGACCGCTATCGATATAGTGATTGGGCATTGTATATTGGTATGTTTTCATCATTTTGTGGAGGAACAAATTTGTAGCACATATTTTTAAATGTTGGTGTATTTCCTTTATTTATAAGTATTGTGGGAATAAGTATGAATATGCAGTAACTCTTGTTCGATTTTATATGCAAATCACCAATATACAAAGCATGCTTTTTTTTAAACTTAAAAAGGTGCTAATATTCTATTATATTCAAAAATATGTACAAAAAAGGGACCAGGGGTCTGCCAAAAATGGAAACCAGAACCCAAACCCTACTTAGGCCTTAAAAACTAGAAATGTCACCAAAGTTATGCCTAATGTCCGAGATACATGCCCATATCTACTATATCTGAAGCTAATTTGACTAAGAAAGAGATAAGTTTTCAAAATATAGTTCAACAAAGAATGAACTTGCACCTTTGAACAAAAAAGCAAAAAAAGGATACCTGAGCCTAATGACTTGGCTCCTTCTTCACCTGGAGGGTGTAGCTTGTAGTAGGATTTCTTACATGCAAACTCATCATCTCCTCATCCTAGTCATCATCCACCTCTATGGGGAAGTTGAAGAGCCCGGGGGACTCTGGTCCACTAACTCGTTCCCTCGTTGCTCCCATTGATGGCATCCTTGAGTGAATAAGAAATTAATCCCATGTTGAGATCTACAAAAGAGATCTAAATTTCCCTCTAAAATATGGATTGCATGGAGAATATCAACTTGGTCTCTCTTGGTCTTCTGAAGGGCTTAAACGACTATGGAATTTACCATCCATCATTTTTCAAGAAACCAAAAGTATCTAGTGTCTCTAGTTTTGGCATGGACTGGGTCTCTCATCGAGTCCCCAACTTCATCAATAATATTTGTATCCTGGAGGTCCTTACATTATCCCCTGGCTAAGTCTTCTAGAGATTTTGCTACCTGGATCTCGTCATCCGAGTAGAATTGCTAATATCTTTCCTCTGCTACCACTACATCCCTTTCTGCTCATGTGGACCATCCTAGAGGAGTACCAACTGCTCTCTAATGTGTGCCCAAGAAGGTTTCATCCTAGTATGCTTATGCTTTACATGGGTAAAATCATGAAGATGGGTAACACTTTTGCTTGTATTATGACAATTTTTTTTAAAATTTTAACAGGTTCTTCAACTTCCGGTAAACAAAAGTATTTTTTTTATTTAGAATTTTACTTTACTGTAAAAACAAAACTTGTGAATAATTTTGTTAGCTTTCTACTGACTATTTTTCAATTTTTTTTATTGAGATTTGATATGTCAATTTGGCAATTGTTTGACAGTATGTTCCTTAAAAATGAAGGGAAAGATAATGAGTTATTTTTTCCCACAACAATGTATCCATTATTAAACTTTTGTTTTTGACAAATGAAATATACTACACCAATCTACATAGAATCTATTTTGTGATGACTATAGTTTTGAATATAACGGATGAATATTATAATTTCTAGAATTTTTTGAAGTTGACCAATATAAAAATGTTACAGATTTTAAACACATGTTTTCCTCCACCATGTATCTATCTTATTTTTAACTTAAAAGTAAAATCTAAAAATACCCTTTTGAAGAGAACAATTTAAGGATTATGAATATAAATTTTCCACTATGTATTTTTAGAGATATGGATTTTTCATTTCACCGAATCATTATCTCACCTAAAAATATCATGCAGTGATTTTTTTTATAAAATTAAATAAAATTAGATAAAAACAATGAAAATGAAAACAAATTATACCCAATGAAAGTAGATTCATATTTTAAAATGTTGGTATCAATTCTGAAACTAAATTCAGAGTATTTGTAGGAGTCCTCTAGCTCCAAAGATGAAGTAAGATGGAGAGAATTTGCAGTTTCCTGCAAACAATCCCATTTTCAGGTTTTCAGCCAAAATATTCTTTCAGTCAAAACCTAGTTTTTAACGGAATCCGTTAAAAATAAACATTTCGACAGAAAAATATTTCGGCCGAAATATGATTACCACAGGAAAATAATTCATTCGAAAAACATTGTACACGAATTTCGAGGGCACCGTCAAATTTGATGTGCAAATTTTCGACCAAAAAAGGTTTCGACTGAAAAAATTCCTAGCAACATTTTTTCGGCTGAAAAATTGCCGCTAGGAATTTTGGAGACCCGATTGTCATGAAAGTGTTACCCATCTTCATGATTTTACCCACATAGGATCCAAAATTCTATTTTTTTAAAACATGGACCTCATGTGCTTCTAGATTTAAGTCCTAGGTCGTCCAAGTAGTTGTTGTGATGGAATCCTGAACATTAGAGCAAATGATTTCCCAGATTTGGGTGTCAATAAGGAATTTTTATTTGAAAATATTCCTATTTCTTTGTTTCCAAACATTCCATATGAGAAAGCTTCAGAATGTCTCTAAGGCTCTATTTAGAATAGGTTTGAAAAAATTGTTGCTGCTTTATGCCTCTATTGTTTCTGGGATATCATGGCGCCAGATGTTTGTTTTTCTAAATAATATAGATACTCTGTCCCAAAACTGGGATGTGAACTTGCAAGTGTAGATTTTAACCTTGTACAATATTTACTGCAAACATATTTTCAGTAAAATAACTGAAAAAATACAATGGAAAATACAAACATTACACATATATTTTTTCCCTGGAAACCCAAACCCAAAAAACCAACATATTCTATATTCATTCACAGTGATACATTGTTTACAATACAATATACATATAGGATCCAGTGGTATCCAAAACCCTAACCTAATGACCTGGATTAGTCAACAACCCTAATTCCTTAACCGGAAATAGAAAACCATCGACAAAAAACCATGTGCCAAAAAACCGCCCAACAATGGACATGAAAATTGAGGCAAAAATATGACATGTTTCCTGAGGCTATTTTTTTTACCACTCATGTAAAGAATATAACACATACCCAACATTCTTCCACTTGTTGCTTTATTTTCATACATGGGGTTACAGGGTTACATAATCAACAATCCAGGGCAACAATGCCCATGGATCCTCTACACCAAGAGAACTTCTCAGTGCTCACAAATTTTGTTAATGAATTTGCAACATTCTTCAAAGTGTCCACCTTCATCAACAACACTTTCTTTTCTTCAACCTTGTCTCTCACAAAGTGATATTGAATATCAATATGCTTTGTCTTTGAATGATAAGCTGGGTTCTTCACCAGAAAAATTGCACTCTGACTGTCACAATCTATCCTTACAACTTGCTGTACCAACCCAATACCTGAACATAAACTTTGTAACCATACTGCTTCCTTACTTGCATGAGTGGTTACCATTTATTCAACTTCTGTATTTGAAAGTGCCATTACAACCTGTCTTTTTCTCATCCATCTTATTTCTCCTCCAAACAGGTTAAACACATACCCACTTGTAGATCTCCTACGATCCAGATCTCCAGCCCAGTCTGCATCCACAAAGCCATGTATATCCTAGACTCCGTCCAATTCCGATCTTCCTTGGTAGCACAATCCATAACTAGCAGTTCCATGCAAATAACCGAAAACCCTTTTTATTGCTGTCCAATGCCCCTTCCCTGACTTTGACATATACCTACTCAAAACTCCCACTGCATCTGCAATGTTTGGTCTAGTATAGACCATTGCATACATCAAACTGCCACATATGAAACATACCCAATAGAAGGAACCAAGCAAGTGGTACATGGTCTCCCCCTTTTCTGAGTAGAGGATACACCTGGAGGGGCCAAAGAAGCCTCTGCGAAGAAAGCGATCCTAGGTGAGGATTTTCCGACTCGCCACCAACCATAGGAAAGCAAATATCTTGGGACAAATGGTCGAATTTCATAAATTCCTCTATATTGGTCATCACTGGTCCTCCTTTATTCCCATCACTAATATGTAGGCATATTTCACATAAAAATTTCCATCCCCTATGTTATCCCACTTGATAATATCTTCACCTTCTTGAATTTCTAATTGTCATTCCAGTAAGCCGTCTGCATTATCCTTCTTGTGTCATTCATCCATTGAACTGGCCATTCCTCAAGAGGTTTCTGGTTCTCATGTAGGGGTTTGTCCTTTTCTGGTTACTCTACCAATAATGGTACACTTTATACTACCCTACCTATTCCATAGCCTTCCTAAGATCTTGTAGCTTCTCCACGTGCCCTAAGATTGGAAGCTGGTCCTAGGAATCATCCCAAAAAAGGGTTGAGCAACCATTATGTACTTCCTAGAAGCATAGTTGTTGTACCAAAGTACAAATTTTATAGGAATTGTTCTAGATTATAGATCCCACCATGTCCCTATTAGTTTGAATCAGATCCTCCTAGGGAGTTTGGAGGGTTTGGATTATCACTCGAGGCTTCCTTATACCTATACCACCTCTATCCTTAGTTTTTCATAGGTTTTACCATGCCACAATCACCCATTCATTTTCCTTTGTTGCACACCCCCATTGGAACGAGTGTTGTAGAGCCCCGAAATTCTTGAGAAATTTCTTGGGGACAACTAAGAGTGAGAAGAGATACAAGGGGAGGTTTGAGATGACCGATTTGACCAGGAGGATCCTTATTGGAAGAGATTGTTGGGTTATTATATTATTTACAGTGAAAGTCAAAGGTCGAGGTGGATTGACTGGGAAAAGTTGAAGTCGAAGTAATAAAAAACAGTTCAAAGAGGTCAACCAACAAGAGGTCGATAGGTGTTCATGTGGCAACCAACTGAAGAATGAATGAAGGTCAACTGATAGTCAACTAATAATCCAACTTGGTAGTTGACTGTAATAAAATCTTGAGATTTGTAGGATTTGTTACCAATGATCTGTGTGGATCTGTAACCATTTTTGGGCATATTTCTTTAGGGTTTTTCCTACTGTAAATCCTATAAATAAGGCGTGTTGTAATGCTATAAAAGCTAATCTTTAGATTATATTTAGTTAATATTTAGATTAGTTGTTCTAGAGGTTGATGGTCATGTAGATGTAATCCAAATTGGATACAAGGTTGTTCTTGTGTAAATAAAAAAGGTATGATGTTAATTGTGTCTTAGGTGTATACCAAGGATAGGCATGTAACCTTTTATTTTGAATGAATAAGACAACAAGAGAGAAATACACTCAAGGAATGCTGGTTTTCCCATTTGGGTTTCTAGGGTAAAATCTCTGTGTAATGTGTTTTTTCTTTGTCATTTAATTTAAAAATAATATATTTCTTCCTTTCTTATACTATGTTTAGCATGGAAGTGTTCCATTTCCTAACATGTGGTATCAGAGCTTGGTAGTAGACTATAACAAAATACTGAGATTTGCGGGATTTGTAGCAAATGATCTGCGTGGATCTGCAATTATTTTTGGGTGGCTTTGTTTAGTTTTTTTCCTATTGTAAAACTTATTATTAAATAAAGAGTGTTGTAATGTTGTAAAATATAATCTTTAGTTAATACTTAGATCAATTGTTTTATAGGTTGCTGGTCATGTAGATGTATGATGAATTGGCTAAAGGGTCATTCTTTTGTAAAGCAAGATGGTATGATGTCGATTGTGCCTTAGGTATAGACAAAGGATGGACATGTAACATTTTATTCTAAATGAATAAGACAACAAGAGATAAATATGCTCAAGGAATGTTGGTTTTCCCATTTGGGTTTCTAGGTAAAATCTTTGTGTAATGTGTGTTTTCTTTATCATTTCATTTACAACTCAAATCTTTCTTCCTCTCTTCTGCTAGGTTTGGTGTGGAAGCGTTCCATTTCCTAATAGAGATAAGAAGTGATGGGTCCAATTGGTTAGTTTAGTTATGATCTCTTCCCATGAGGGATTTTGTATAGACTTGGATAGGAGGGGAGCCCCCAAGTATTTAGAAAGGAGAGAAGCATGTTGAAAACCTAGAAGCAGAGCTAGATTTATCTGTACTGACAAGGAGGTGTTAAAGAAGAAAATTTGGGATTTTTTGAGATTGATGAGGGTGCCAGAGGCATTATTAAAAGGTTCCAAAACCCCATTGAATGCCCGATATTATTTAATAGTGGGTGGACCCATAAATAAGGTATCGTCCACAAATTGAAGATAGGATAGGGCCTCCTCTAAGGAATGTAGATTAATACCTTTGATTTCCCCTTCCCTTTTAGCCCGGGTAAGACTACGACCCATGCCCTCAACCATGATGATGTAAAAGAAATGAGAAAGAGGGCCCCCCTGATGGATCCCTCGGGAAGGATTGTAATTTTTTAAGGGAGACCTGTTCACTAAAATGGAAAATAAGGCCATAGATACTAGTTTTAAGATTCATTCTACCCAGTCCTTCCTGAAGCCAAAAGATAACAACATCTATCTTAAAACATTCCATTTTATGCGATCATAGGTTTGGACATATATAATTTCATCAACATCCCAATTTTTTTTGAAACCTTGAGGGAGTGGATGGTCTCAGGATACTACAATCCCATCCAATATTTGCTTGCCTTCCACAAAACCCCCTGCTCCCGCAAGATGATAATAGGGGGTATGATATTAATAATATAAGCAATTAATTTAGATACAATTTTATAAATGACATTACAAAGGGAGACAGGTCAGAACTTATCTACTGAGTTGGCCCCTTTGATCTTGGGGATAAAGGTGATAAAGCTAGAATTGAAGGCCTAGAGGATGGGCCTGGATCTTCAAGTTTCCTCCACCACTTCCTGAATTTTGCTATTGAGGATTGATCGACCATCCTGAAAGAAATCAATAGTGAATCCATCTAGGCCAGGGGATTTCCCATGAGCCATATATTTCATAATACCTTCTACTTCCTCTAAGGATGTTGGTCTCATTAAACTCTGGTTCTTCTTAGGGGAAACCAACTAGGGTATGGATTATGAAATTTTCTTGATAGTTACTTCTCTATTCACATTTGTCTTTGAGAGGATATGAAGATAATAGTTCGTTAATTTTTCCTCTATATCCTCCTATTTTTCTTTGATGATTCCTTCCTACGATTTGATGGATTCTATTTGATTTTGTTTTATAAGTTGTGGAAGAATTTGGAATTCTTGTCCCCTTGTTTGAGCTAGTGGATTATGTATTTCTGTTTCCATAGAGTTTCCTCTTGTTTTTCACATTTATGAAGTTATATTCTTATTTCTTCCTCACGAGAGCTAATTTCCTCCTAATTGAGCCCCTGAATCACCTTCTTTTGGATCTCTTCCATCTCTAGTTATAATATTTGTTTCTCCTCAAATATATTTCCAAAGACCTCTTTGTTCCATTTCCTGATACATTGGTGGACACATTTGCTAGAACTGATACATATTGATTCCATATAGTTCCTTATGTTCATTCCACCAAACTTCTAGTGTTTGAAGGAATTCTGAGTGATCTAACCAAAATTTATTGACACAGAAAGGTTTTGGTCCCTGCTTTAAGAACTATTTCCATTCCAAAACTATGGCCTAGTGGTCATAACAAAAGTAAGGAAGGACATACACTGAGAGGGCCTTCTTAGACTGGAAACAAGTTTCATAGATCAAGAAATGGTCTAAATTTTTTTCTATCCTACGAGCCTTCCCTCTTTTGTTTTTACAGATGAATACACCATTCCTCATAGGGATGTCTATTAGTCTGATTCACTCTATGAGCTCCCCAAAAGTGATACTCTCTAGATCCAATATTTGATTTCCTCCCTTCTTTTCTAGGGGGATTTGATCATGTTGAAGTCCCCCCCTACTACCCATACTTGATAATGCAAAGTGTTGCCTAAAAAATTCAATTTATCTAGGAATCCCCTCTTAATACTTGGGGTTTGGGGGTCATATGCATTCGAAACATACCCTGATTCCCTTGAACGCTTGAATTTGAATTTGAGTGAGAATCCGATGACAGTTAGAGTGTTCCTCCATGCCCATATAATACATATCCTAGAGGGTGGATAATCCTCCTGAAGCCCCTTTAGATGCAATAACCTTTGCTTCACATCCTCTCCAAATTTTCCGTGCAATTCTTTTCATTGTTCCTGAGTCACATTTGGTTTCTTGAATCATCACTATATTGGATTTTTCCTGGTTGATTCTTTTTCTTAACATTATTTGTTTTGACAGAGCATTCATACCTCTAACATTCCATGATGTAATATTCATAATTAACATTTCAGATGGGAGGGGAAGTAGTTAACTGATAGGCATACTACTTGGAATGAATCGACCATTAGGGCCCTTGTTTCTTCTATTTTCTATTTATGTGGTTTCCTCCCTTTTTTTTCTTCTCTAGGGATCATATTCTGGGATTTGAGGGGGTATTTTTTAATTCCCATATTTCCTACGGTGGCTGATGACATTCCTTGGGAACTTCCGACGAATTTACCATTTAACATATCTCTCTGTAGCTTCCTTAGTTGAGATATAGAAAGGTTATTTATATTTTGATCTCCATGAGATTCACGTGGGGCTGAGATGTTGACTACGATTTCCTCAAGATCCATGTCCCAGGCCATGTCAATCTTTATATCCTCCTCAAAATTTGATTCCAATCCTTGGGTGTATTTCATCACTATTTCTCCTTCTACCATCTATTCTTTCCTTGGATTTGAAGTTGTCTTCCTTCTAAATTTAGGTATTTCCTCCCATGTTGCCTTCACTTTTTTGGTTTCTTCCCGTTGAACCTTTGGATTATCCGAGGTTGGTGTTTCACTTGGATCCCTCTCTAGGAAATGGAATCTATTAGCTGTGTTCTGAGCTTGATTCACAACTAGTGGTTTAGGCAATCATCTTCCAACCTTTCTTTTGCTTGTGATTTTAGATAATCCCTCTTGATCCATTTCTTATTTAGATTTATTGAAGGGATTGGTAGAATTTAGTGGGTAGTCCCTAAAGATATGGCCATGGACATGGAATTATCTGTATAGAAAAGGAATGTGATCATAATCTAGGGGTTGAGCCCATTCCTCATCTTGGTATGACACTATGATGGACTTGGAGGGCCCCTACTACGTTCATATAGACACTTATTCTAGCATAATATATATACTTAGAAGTTTTTGTGACTGCTGATACTTTGATTAAGGATCCTAATGTGTTTCCAATTCCTTCAACAATCTTAGGGTTCCAAAATTCCCTAGGGAGTGAGTACATCTAGATCCATATAGGGGCCACTGTAAAATATTCTTTCTTAGAAACGAACCTCCCTGTCCAATATCTCATATGTATCCTTACTGAGTCAAATAAATATGGTCCATCTTCAAATATTTTGTCTCAATCCTCGGTCTTTGAGAAGTCAACTGTGAAGAAACCTTTTGACCATAGTTGCAAGTTGATTTGAACCTTCACTTTATATCTGAAATTCATTCAGAGATGTAAATATTTCTCTGAGGGCCAAATTCCCATGAATTTCCATATAATGGCATGATCCTTAATCCATTAAATGTAGCTTCCAATGCTAGCAATGTGAACTTGTACTTGGGATTCTCACTTTTCTCAGCCATGAAGCTATTCTGTGACCACTCTTTTTGTCTATCCTAACTTCCCCCCTTTTCCTCCTTTGTCTGAGGCTCTGTTTTTCCTTTGTTGACCCCACCCATTTCCACATATTATCCCCTTATTTTAGGAGTCCTTTTGACAATGTATTTGAGGGAATGTTTGTTTGATCCTGACATGCTGTCCTCATTATCTGGGCCTAGCTTGGGGTTTTCCATCCCTGCAGCTAAAAATACCTACTCTACTATGTCCTCTGTGGACTCTCCCCCTGACAAGGAGCCATGATATTCTCTCGCGTGTAGAAACCTAGGTGCTTACCCTACACCTTCAACCACCATATTTCCCTCCCAATTTATCTTGAATTATTTTTGAACAAAGAATTTTTTTTATCTTTTTACACTCTCAAATATTTTTAATTGTGTACTTGAGTTAATTTTATTATCATTTGTACAAATCATGTTGATCCTGCATGTCATGATGCATTTTTCCCCCAAGTTGATAAGCATCCAAGCAACATGGGAATTGGTAAAGCCAATAAAGGTTAGGGTCCGACATGATAAATAATCAAATTTTATTTGCAATAAATATGACAACCTGATGTACTTGGTTAGAGCCTAAAGGTACTTGTTCTTCAATTAGATTTCCAACCAAATTATTTTACTACAAATGCTGAAGTGAATGCAAATTTGGGTGATGGTTTAGGTAGGCATTTCGATTGATTTTAGTTGATGAGCTCATTCAAATTTGTTATATATGTATTTGGGTCTATTTATGAGATTATATATTTATTAAATTCCAATTCCATACCTTGATACATGATAAAATCCAATGGAAACACTACAACCCTTCCAAACCCGTGATTGTGAAAATTGTGCACTCCATTGTAAGCATGCATTGTAATTTGTAGTTTATTTCATCCTAGGAATAGCTGTGTATGGCTTTGAATCAAAATTTACAAATTTACAAATTTACAAAACTTTTCTAGTTTACCAAAGCATATGGTTGAGTGATAGTTGATTGGAACATATTGGCAACGAGATTGCAATATGCAGAGATGTAAACAATAAGAATCATCTGCACACAGTTGCAATACATTTGGAGCATGCTCTTATTTTAATTTTGTTGGTTACACTATAGATAGTTGTTACGAAAATATAAGTTCTATGGCTTTGGTTCATGGGCCACAACAGAGTAGTTCCCTAAAAGACTTCTCTTAAACTTTGATGAAGCAGTTAATTGAAAGTAACTACCTACAATAAATAACTTTCATAAGAAAGGAAAAAGAACATGCTTGGAACCAATCATTTGAATTTGATATTGCTTGAGGGATTTCGCTCCATAAATCCTTCACAATGATATTATGAAATTCTAGCAAACAAAGAAGTATGAAACTACAAGAAAGTAGTTATCCGCTAACTAACTAAACATAATCAATTCAATTTCTATGTTAGATTAGAAATAAGATACAAACAACACCATAAAAAACATGAATTAACAAAGAGAAGTGGACAAGAATGAGGGTTATTTTATTAATAACAATTAGAGGGGTTGATTACAACCTGTAATCGATGTGAGATGATCCCAGAACCGGAATCCAAGTTCCTCCACCCAAGGCCTGAGATGATAAGAACTACCTATAATGTTTTTTTGGTCTAGTGGGTCCAAGGAAGTAATGAATTTCTTCCTGACGAGATAAAGGGAAACAAAAATCATGAAAAAAGGGTTTTTAGGAGGGAAGACAATTTCATAAAAATTAGGGAAATAAGGGCTTGCATGGCTTTAAGGAAAATTCCAACATAAGGCTGCATCTCTTTGATATGTTTTTCCTCCATCCTAAGGCTCTCTTTTATACTCCCTTTTGATAGTTGGAGTAGTTATGAAAGGTCTATAGGAGGTTGCGAACCTAGGGAACCCATCAAATCCACTTGAAATATCATGATTTATTGTTTTTTTGAGCCAATTAAACATGTACGTAGGTTTCTAACTAGAAAGGAGCGTATGTACACAAGTTTCTTTAAGGAGAGTTGCATACATCTAGAAAATTGGGAATTTTTAAGATGTTCTTAGGGAGGAAAAGGGGGATTTTTCTCTTGCAAATAGGGAAAGGGATGTAACTAAGGTCAATGATTTTCCATGAGAATATGTGGTGTCAAATGACGCTATAACAAATTCTTCCTAATGTGTGATTTCATAAGAGCAACTGATGGTCGACATACATTACAAATAGTCATGAGATTGAGGAGGGGCCATTGGGTAGGAGTGGTTGAAGTCCATTCCTGGAATTTTTTTTACAAAAGAAACAAGTAAGATACTCTCTTCTCAAGTCAGGAATTTCCATGCTTGAGTGTGATTTAAGCATGGCCGACAAATCATGTACACTATGGATCCATGAGTAATGAAAGCATAATTGATGTTCATGGACAAAAAAACTATACACAATGGATCAATGTGATATATATAAGTAACAATCATGGCCATGAGAAAATACACAATGGATCCAAGCCTCATAGGGGGTCTTATCCTTGACAGATCTATGGGGAGATCTAAGTTTCACAATTAAGTGCTTCAACCCATAATCTCCGTGGAAGTGACTTTGCATGTAGCATGCAAGATGCCATCTCTTTTAGAGATCTATTTTTCCTCTCAGCAACTCTGTTTTGCTACAGAGTATAAGGAATAATGTGCTGCAACTAAATCCCTGCCTCATGAAAAATATTATGTATCTCATGGTTGATTGATTTGAAAATGAAAAAGGTTTATGTATACTAATTTTCAAGCGGAATATGTATGTGTCTCAGGCAATTGGATCAATTTGCAAGCACATAAACTTAATGAGTTTTTACTTAAAATCAACAACATAAAAAGTCATAAACAATCATCATAATAAACACTTAACACAACAAAATGATAAAGAAGTTCACCCCTCTCTTGGGCTACATCTCCCAGTCCAAATTCCCATGGATCATTTTCATTATATGATCAAAGTGTTAAAATCAGTGCTTTACAATTCTCAAAATGAAAAATTATGAGAATGTCCCAAAACCCTTATTTGGGCTCTTTCTGCACCTGATTTGGCCAAAAATTGAAGAAAATACACTTCCTGGAAGTTTTCTCACCAAAATGCACCTCTGTGTGATTGAATCCGGCCTCTGTGCATTTCCCGTGCCAAAACCCAACACCACGTGCCTTTTGAAAATCAGGCAAAATTGTCGCACCGTTAGGGAGGATTAGCGCCTTGCCCAACAGAGGTTATGTTCGTGTGGCCCCATGTGGCCGAGCACCGACCTAAATCCTACACCCTCTGGCTTGATTGTTGGATCCCTGCACTATTGGTCATATGTCATGGTGTAGAGTCTTGTGACCGAGGGCCTGAACCAAAACTCAATTCAACTTTAAATACAAGTTTTAAAATATAGTGGTTAAGACTCATTTGTAGGCAGGCTGGTTGCCCGGCATGTATGAATACTTTTCCCTGTTGAAGGTCCCAGGTTTGACCCCTATGGACCACAAACAAACTTTTAAACCACAAAAGGGGGTGCCATGTGGCATTCCATGACTGGGCCATGTGGCACTCTTTCATTCACCCTCAAACATACCACGTGTCAACCAAGGATTGGTCCATGTCCACCATGCAAAATCATTCTGCCATGTCATCATCTATCCTATCAGCCTCTACGGTTGTATGGTCAGCTGCCACATGGTTTGTACGGACTGTACAAATTGTATAATCAACATTTTTTTGCCTGTTTGGGAAAATGGATAGAACACGGTATATCTCTCATACGAAATCCATTTGAGTCCATTTAAGTTGCATTGGGATTGTGAGGATGAGATCTACGCAATGAATCCATTTTCGAGCAATTTTGAGCACTTTTATTTTTGAGCATTTTTTGATCCCCTAGATCACTCCTCCCCATTGGGAAGCTTTTGGACCTCCAAAATACTACTTTTAGTCAATATGAAGATGAGGGTATAGTTCCCTCACATTTCCAACCTCAATTCATTTATCTTTTCTTGGATTTGTGCCTTTGAGACCAACACGAAGGTACTCCACATTATCCTCATGCAATTCTGAAAGATATTCTGGCAAGAAGTCATCTATGGAAGGAATTTGAACATGCTCTCCTTGATCATCAATTAAAGGAGGCTCATATAATGTCAAATTCTCAACATTAACAACTGCATAGATTTTCATGTAAGGATGAAAATCCAAACAGAAGGCATTGTAACCAATCTTTTCAAGAATCTTAAAAGTTCCATATCTAATTGGTTTCATTTTTTTACCTTCTCCTTTAAGCCTCTCTTTGCTAATGTAAAGCCAAAATTCATCTCCAACTTGGAAACTGTGATCAACATGATGCTTGTCATGTCTTGTCTTGTACTTGGCTTGGCTTGTCATGTC
>JASDQU010587429.1:97480-110770 GCA_032191745.1 Picea mariana | reverse complement strand
AACCGAAGAGTTAAGCTGATCCACCGTATTATCCAAGAGTCCCGCGCAATCCTCAAAGGCCTCGCGGCTCTGGTCGTCTGCCGATTTGTTCAGCTCCACGACAAAATCGATAACCCTGATGGCCTCATCAAGGCTAACCTCGACTGCGATTCTTCTAACCAGCAGTAGTCTCACTTAACGCATTGAACAATTAACACACATGAATAAAAAAAAGTCAACACTCCTAATCTACGTATGTACAAGGATTAAACTTCACATCTCTCACATTTTCCTGGGCACTCCGTGAGGAGCTAAGCCCAACCCAGCTCTGATACCATGACAGAATTCAAGAGAGCAGCAGCACACGAAAATTACACACAAAATAATATTGTATTGCTCTATTAAACACAACACAATGCACATATATATAGTTAGATTCATATCCAACTGATTCCACTCATGGAGGGAGAGGTTGAGAGTATATCTCAACAACCTCCTATAAATCTTCAACCAACCTCTAAATTAATCATTAATTCTAACAAAGCGTCCCTCCCTAGAGACTGCTCATTTCTCAACGTTTTTTTTAAGCTTACTTTCTGTGCGTATTTTTCCTTCCTCCAGTCCCGTCTCTATCTAAGCGATGGCTTTTGGAATCTGATTCCTGAGTGAATACATGAACTAATGTACTTGTCCTACTGGTTGCTAGGGTTGGATTAATGGCCTTGGTGTTGCGTGCCTTAGGCCGGGATAAAAATGGTGGTGCCTGCATGGTTCCAGCGTGAGACAAGGAATCCAGGACTGCAACGCGCGCGATTTTCCAGCCTTACCCCATTTACTTAATGGAGGAATTTACCTCCGCGTTCAGACTAACTGGAACGCATGCCCCGTATGATTCCCTCTGCCATGATTTGATTCGATTGCTTTTCCGTAACATATGTTACCAGAGTTCCCTTATTTTCTGTCCTTTTTACCTTACAGACAACACTCAATTTCTGTCAGGCCCGAAGGTAGGAGATTCGAATCTTGCTTCTTATATCCCTTGCTAATTGATATTCTTTAGTGAATAAGGTTTTTTTATTATCTTATTGATATGAAGTGTTTAAAACTCATAATTTAAGGTGTAGATTTTTTATTGCCTTAAAAATAAAACTTAGTTAAACTCCTTGAGGGACTAAGCATCAGTAAGGACTATAATCTCATATTTATCCCATGACCTATTAGTTCCTTGTTTTACTACCTTCTCTTTTAACGATGTCTAATTTACAAGTTCTTCCGAGTTGGGTAGAGGGTTAATGATGACCTTGTGGGAAGGGGTCTGAGGTAGGTTTATGTAAATCGTCTGTTATAGTGTTAAGTATCTAGGCACAACACATTTGATGTAAACCAGAACTAGAATGCGATTACTTTCGCAAGCCTTGAATTGGGTTGACCTGTGTGGCTCGAAATCCTTCGTTCGCCCGTGAAGTGTTAGATTAGACACCTTGCACTTTAGATCTTTGATGATTATATTTCCCCTTGAACGAATGCAATGTACGAATGATTGGTGTTATCCCAATCTCGCACTTCTCGTACCCCCTTAATTATGATGCATCAAGGATTTTATTAATCATAGTCGTTCCATCCCATTGCCTTCGTTAGTCACTGGTTCTCGTGAACCTTGTGTAAACTTGCGCTCCTCGAGTAGCGATGATAGGTGAATGACTTAGTGATTGTATTTTCTTGTGTCTGAGAATTAACATGATAGATGATCGGATGTGATTTTGCGTAGTCCTGCGTCTTGAATTTAAAACTGAGATATGATGGCGTTTTTTTTTTTTTCTCTTACGTCTTGCGTAATAATCTCGATAAGTCTTGTGTTTTGAATTGTTGTTGTGTAATTGATGGATTAGTTGAGTATAATGTTCGTGCCCACATTGATTTTTATATGTTGATGGATTATCGTTTAGAAGTTGATTCACACGCTTAGAGATTATTTTTGATGAATTTTTGTTTTAAAGTTTCATTCTCGCACGCATTGAGTAATTTATATTGGCGCCTTGATGTGTATGGCTGGTCACGGGTGTAGTCTCTTCTTGAGCACCATAATGACATTGAAGTGTGAATGCTATAAATTAAATGCTTTACACCTTGAAACTAAGACATAGTTGATTTCATTGCGTCGTTATTAATGGTAGAATGTTAATGTTGGGTTGTTGTATTTTGTTTGGTAATACTTTGTTTGTACATGTCATGATTTATGGTGACGATTTGTCACCGATGTGTTGCATTAGAGTATTATTTCATTAATTTGTTTCGTTAATTTATGTGATTGATGGTTCGACGATGTAGATTATTTATATTGATGTTTAAATTTTCCTAACACCGTCTTAAAAGAAAAAAAAATATTTGACCTATTGTACGTCACTGTTTGTTGTAACGGCGGGGCTATTACATATGGTATCATCGAGGGTTCAACCCTGTGACTGTTGATAGCGACGCTTTCCACTGAATTAAGCCCTTGAGTTTTACTCAATGCTAATTGAATTATTAACATGTCCTTGTGTTAATCATAGTTAGAGGACGCCATAGAGATTCGCAACGTGATGCTAGGGGAGGAGGTGCGATGCCTCCAGTAGCACTCGTGCCAGAGGTGTAACCCCCAAGGAGAAGAACAAGTCTTGGGAATGAGCGAATTTTCACACGGGATTTGTTGGGTCTGATAGGGTCCTTCCAAGGAAATGTTAGAGGCCTTGAATAACCGTCTATGCTGAGATAAGTCCAGGGTGGCTGTACCCCTGAGAGTCCACAGCGCGGCCTAGCCAGTACTAGTATCTTTCACGGAAAACTTGAGAGGGTTAAGTTCCCAAGTTCATGACTTCCTCAGACGACCCAGCCGTCAAGGTATGGCTAGAGATCAAGGCAATGTGCTTCCCGGTTACGACCTCCAGCACGAAGGTCCGCATAGGTGGTCTTCAGCTAAAGGGGAGCGCTCTTTTATGGATGAATATGCTCATTCCTCAGCTAAACATGGTCGTCGAATCCATGTTAGGGGAAAGGTTTGAGGAATGGTTCCCGAAGAAGTAATTGTTAGAGGAATTTGTTGAGCACCACCTCGATGACTTCAATGCCTTATGATAGGGTGTTTGTATGGTGTCGGATTATGAGACCAGATTTATGGAGCTACTTCAATATGCCCCACATATAAACACAAAGAAGATGGAGATCAGCAAGTTCGTCACCAGCCTTGACTCTAGCTTTCATGCGAAGGTGAGGATATAAATTCCTCGGACGTTGTATGATTTAGTCCAGTAGGCCTCTTAGATAAGGAGGATTTTCCTGCTAGAGTCTGGGCAGAACTCCTACAAGACCATCAAGACTGACAACATCTGGTGCTCAACAACATCAGGCGACGTCCAAACTAGACCTCTCGGTATCAATATATGTCTCTAGGACCCTTGTTCACGACACCTTGATGATAGGTTCCTCAACAAAGGGCTCCCTACAAGGGACCACTGCATCCATGACAACACCACTAGCAGCCACCGTTTAGGCTTGTCAACAGAACAAACTAGGATATTAGGCTTGTGGGCTAACAAATTCTATTATGGGGCCAGGAATACTCGACCAGAGGTGGGATATGGTCACGTAGAGAGTCACCTTACCAACAAGACTATCTATTTGAAAGGGCCAGAGCGGTCGAGTCAACAAGACACACTACTATGGCTAAGATGGGAAAAGCCCATAGGATTCATGACCATGGTAAATAACAACCAAGATGAGAACCAGTTCACTTTGCTCGATGCATCAGGTGCCATAGCCAAATGAGCGTTTAGTATTTGTTATACCCCATTGCTACGGAGAGCTCTAATTCTAGTACTGCGCTGAAGGGATTTGGGTAAGGGCATTTGACAAGATGAGTTTAGATTCGTCGATGTGGCTTAGGGTACCAATTGGATGGTTGGAGGAAGGGGTATGAATTGTCTCTTTAACCTAGGGATAGTGTAATGAAGTTTGACCTACGTCACGATCTTAAAATCTTATGATGACATGATCAATATGGACTGGTGGGAATCGCATGATGCGATACTCAACGGTAATATGAGGCAGTTGAGTTGGACCAACGATGAAGGAAAAAGAAGTGTGATTGTAGAAAGAAAATGGGGAGTATCCTCGAGGTTCATTTCTTCCCTACAACTACAAGAGAGCACGCGCAAGGATGCACGTTATATGCATACTTAGCGCCGAACGTTAAGGGCATGGAGGAAGGAGTAGAAGACCTTCCGGTACTATGAGAGTTGTAGATGTGATTCCCAAAATAATTACCTCGTGTGCCACCTGAAGCCAAGATGGAATATACCATCAACCTAAAACCTAGAACTGAACTGATGGCAAGAAAGCCTGATCGTATGTCGACCCCTGAGTTACAGGAGTTGAAGGTGCAATTGAAGGAGTTGTTGGAATTAGGACTTACGTCCAAGTGTATCACCTTGGGGTGTTCCTGTTAATTTCATACGAAAGAAGGATGGGTCGTGGAGAATCTGCTTGACTATTGTCAAGTATTCCTTGACGACATTTGATACATTATCGGATGACAGAAGATCAGGATGAACTTATATGCTTGGTACTATAGTGTTGTGAGAAAACAAATTACGGGAAGTGGTCGGAAAACTATCGAGGATTCATTGCTTAGGGCATGTTATCTCCAACGAAGGCATCATTGTGGATCCAATGAAGGTAGAGGCTATTTTGGAGTAGTCTATGCTAACGAATGTCCCAGAAGTGTGTAGCTTCATGGGTTCATTGGGATATTATCAACGGCTCCTCGAGGGTTCTTCAAAGATAGAAAATCTGATTACAGAATTGCAGAAGAAGAATAAGAAGTTTGTGTGGATCGAGGACTCCACTAAAGCATTTCGAAGGCTCAATGATTTTTTGACGACAACGCCAATACTAAAATTCCCTGGCATGGACGAGGGCTTATTGATATGCACTGATGCATTCAAGGAAGGCTTAGAAGAAGTTTTGGGGAAAGATGGTCGAGTGATCACTTACATCTCGAGGAAGTTAAAGAACCATGAGGAGAAATACGCGACGCACAATTGGAGTTGTTAGCCATCATCTATTCCCTAAGAGTGTTGCGACATTAGCTGATTGGACGAAAATTAGAACTAAAAATGGACCATTGTGGTTTATAGCGCCTTTTTACACAAAATGACTTGCACGCGCGAAAAAGGCATTGGTCAAAACTACTTATCGATTATGATTTTGAGATTTAATGCTTAAAAGGAACCGCGAACAAAGTGGCATACGCATTGATTCGGAGACTACACATATTTTCAGTGATACCTCTTCAAACAAATCTACGTGAAAATATTCTACTACAGCGCAACGCTGACTGGTATAAAGAGGGTAACGAATTTTTCGGGCAAGACACCATCTTGGTACCAAAATTGAGGGAGATATTGTGGACAACAATGGATATCTGAGATGTAATAATCCGATTTCATTACACACCAATGACAAATTGAGAAGTTTTGATCTTATGAGAAGCACATAGAGTAGTGTATGTGGCTCATCCAGGAGTTATGAAGATGACGACAAATCCTAAACCCTTATTCTTCTGGAAGGGATAAAGACGAACATCGTCAACTGCGTGGTGAGATGTCTAGAAGGTTGATAGGTAAATGATGAAAATAGACATCCGTCAGGATGAATATAGCCAGACACTTTTCTCAAATCGAAATGGGAGAAAATTTCGATGGACTTTATTGTGGGGATTGTCATTAACAGCAAGGAGGCACGACTAGATTTTCGTGATAGATGACACTCTGATGAAGAGTGCACACTTGTGTCCCTATGCGTACGATGCATCAAGCACCAGGTATAGCTAGAGTTATACCAACAAGATATTGAGACTTCCAGACGTACCAAAAGAATCATATCTGATAAGGGAATCAGTGTTTGCAAGACAATTTTAGACGAGCTTCCCAAGAGGCCTTAGGACCACCTATGAACTTAGTACATTATATCCCTAAGATAGATAGGCTGACCGAAGGAGTGAACCAAATATGGGAGGCTTTGTTTCATATGTGTGTGCTGGGCCAACAGAAACATTGGGAATAGTTTATGTCGCTGGCCGAGTTGGTGTGCAACAACAACCATCAAGGTATCGTTATGATGGCACCACCAAGTTTCTCTGCGGGAAACCATGTCAGACGCCTTGAGCTGGGATATACTCGAAGGATGGGGTCATGGTAGGACCAAAAGCGATCCAAGAAATGGATGAACAAGTACTAACGATAAGAAAAAGGGGTGGAAGAAACACAAGATCGACCGATGGGTTTTTCCGACGCACATCACATGACCATAATTGTGAAGGGCCTAATGGCTATCTGTGCCCTATTATTTGAGGTGTATGAACGATGTATATCTTGTGTCTATTTTGAATTTAGTTCAGTGATCCTACGCATGCGATTGACTTGAGTTCTTGGCAGATGTTGGGCGAGGGTGCGCTCATGGTGGAGACAATCTGCTTTCTGGATTGTTGCATGCGATAGCTATGGTGTCAAACTGTCGATCAGGTCAAGGTCCAGTAGGACAATTATAGTCCATGCTCTACTACCTGGGAGGACACATATGATATGCATTCGTAGTTTCCATTTTGTTTTTATGGATAAACACTTAGATATTGTCAGATACTTTATTTTTTCACTTGTATACTGTAAAACTTTGGGATGAAGTTTAAAAAAAGAGGGGGTGTTTGTAACATCCTACTCTTGCGCACAACTGATTGGACTTATTCTTTGAGGACACTTGTGTGCAAGTGATTTGGTTCCTTATATGATTGATTGTTTTGTTTATGGATTATGATGATGTTGTGGATATGATGATATGTTATTTGATTATAATTGTATCGACATGTGTTATTGACTGCTTTCTCCTGAGTGTACAGGACTATGGACTGATGGAGGATGTCGATGGCATGGATGGACCTCCTTAGACTCTGGATCAAGTCAGAGAATGGAATGTTTATGGTTTGAGTGTTTTTGTTATTGCATATGTGACATATGACTTGTAAATTATGATGTTGATTTTGGATCACTGAAATGTTTCGTTGATGGATTCATGCTGATGATAGCTTTCTAATCAGACTCACATTTGGAGTAAATGGGTCATGCACGATAGCCATATATATTGAGGGAGAGGTGTGACAATAGCCCTACAACATCCTACTAACACTCCTGCCATGGATCAAAATGTAGGTTAACGATTACCTAGTTCGAGAGATCCTAAGGGTAGACTGAGACAGTCGCTCATAAAGATCCTAAGGGGTGCGCAATAAGACAGTTTCCTTATTTCTTAGAGGCCCTTAGTATTCCAAAAGGTAACCTAATGGAGTATTGACTGCAAGGGCTTAACGTCTACCAAAATCAGTCAAAAGGTGAGTGGAACCCTTGGAGCATGTAGTGCGTCTTGAAGGGCACGTCGTATATATAGAACTTGAATGAAGACGAGTGGCACCCTTGGAGCACGTAGTGCATCTTGAAGGGCACGTTGTGGTTTTTAAACACATGTGAGTCAATGAACTTAGGTACCTAGAAATAAATATCTTACCTTGGCATGGTTAGCCTTAAAATAATTATGCATCAGTAAAGTATATTAATTATAACTTCTCCCTTAAAAATTTGTTAAGCCTAATTGAAATTAAATTCTATGTCTAAGTAGGATTTGAGAACAAAAAATAATTAAGCAAGTAATAAAGGGGGATGAATAAAATGGGGAAGAGTAAAATTTTAATTTAAAAATTCATGGAGGATTAAATTAATTAAAAGATTAATTGTTGTTATGTGCAAACTTGCTAAATTCGAACTTAGAAAAAAAGGGGAAACTTAATTACAAAAGGAATGTGGAACATCGGAGGGAATCTAGTCTAGAGAACTTTCTATTTTTGAACTAAACTAAACTTTAATAAAGGCGTTAGTCATTAAGGGAATGTGAGGGAATAAAGGGACATCGATGAGTGTTTTTAGGAATGCTTTTAGGTGGGTGAAGGAAATTGGCTATTTTAATTTAATAAATAAAATAAAATTTTGGTGCAACTAATGGATCGGGTGACAAGTGTATGGGGGAGAATATTTCCTAATAATTTTTAATAAAAATGATTTATTGTGCAAATGGAAAGGTCACTAAGAGGAACTCTATAAAATAAATAGAAGAGGAGGTAAATGAGGGACCACTGGTAGGCATAAGGTTATGCTGCCGATATTTTTCTACACTGATTTTTCTTGTGGGAGTTGGGATGCCCATCTCGATAGGGAGTGGTAGCTTGACCTTGTGAGGCGATCTGGGAGCTAGATTTTTCTTTAGGTTTTGTGTGTGCGGCCCCTTTGCAGCTCAGGGGCCTCAGGAGTAAGAAGTGTACCACGAGTGTTGGCTGGGAGGTATCGTTGAGGTCTCAACGGTTAGCAAGCAGGAGTTGGATGGAGCACGAGTGCAGGAAAGTGACTTCGGATTCTCTGCCTTCGGTTACAGTACGCAGGTGTAAATTTTTGCATTAGTAGTTTGGTTAAAATATTTGTATGTGGGATTACATAATGATGAATTAAATAATTAGATAATGATGTATGTGTTTTCATTCCTTCATTAGTGAATTTTCCTGTTTTTCATATTATTATGAAGTCCTAACGCTACATAGAAGAAGGAAGCGTCATTCCACCCTTACAGTTATTTATAGCCCTATGTTGTTTGCAACAGATTAGATCTGTAATGTAATACATAAGTACTTATATATATATATATATATATATATATATATAATTGGAAATAATATCGCACTAAGACAACCAAGGTGATTATGTGCAAACCTTGGTATATGCGATATCTACTTTATAGTTATTTTAATTTATATATTTAATAAGAATAAATTTTATTGCTAGAGATGATATATATTTCTGGAAATCCTATATTTTAATTAAAATATTTTGTGAAATGATGATCTTGAGACCAACATAAACCCCAACCCCTTTAAGATGATATATAATTCAGTGATCTAAATCTCCCAAAATAACGGTAATTTTCTGAAAATGTCAAAGTAAATGCCTTTTCATAAACTTGATGCCCAGATTCAGTCTCTAGTTGCGGCATTCCTCCCCTAGGAAGAAATTTGAGCGACAGTAAATGGGTCATCATCATTGGCCTTTGGGTGATGGTGCCATTAGCTCTCTCTTGTACGTTTGAAACCTTTCCAGTTTACTTAATAACCTGTTCGCTTGAGCAGCCTTGAACATTACTGCTTTAACTAGTAAACGGAGTAGATAACCTTTAGTCGAATTTTGGCCATCTTATCCAAACATAAATTGTAGCCTTCAAGATCGCACTCTGTAAGTGGAACTCGCTGAGCATATCCACGCAAACCGACTGCTTGTTGGACAACTTCAACGCTTGCAAGTGTTCCTTCCAGAGTCTATCGATTTTCGTTGAAATAAATTAACGCTCTTCTTCTTTCATCAAACCAGGCGACTCTCACTCTACCTCCTCTTTTCTGCGTTGGGATCGGGTATCCTACCAAGCTTCCCTCCCGAGTTTTCGTTCCTCCCGAGAGACTGCTCATTTCTCAGCATTTTTTTTAAGCTTACTTTCTCTGCGTATTATTCCTTCCTCCAGTCTTATCTCTATCCAAGTGAATGCTGTGCAGCGTAGTTTTTCATCACCCCCGCTACGTTTATGGTGGTTTTTGGAATCTTATTCTTGAGTGAATACACGAACTGATCTACTTTTCCTGGTACTCTCTAGGGTTGGATTAATGGCCTTGGTGTTGCGCGCCTCAGGCCAGGATAAAAATGGTGGTGCCTACATGGTTCTAGCGTGAGACAAGGAATCTGTTTCGGAACAGGCCTTCAACGCGTACAATTTCTCAGCCTTACCTCGTTTACTTAATGGAGGAATTTACCTCTGCGTTTACAGCCGCACCCGGAGTGATAGATTAGACACCTTGCGCTTTAGATCTTTGACGATTATATTGCCCCTTGAACGAATGCAATGTACGAATGATTGGTGTTATCCCAATCTCGTGCTTCTCGTACTCCCTTAATTATGATGCATCAAGGATTTTATTAATCATAGTCCTTCCATCCCATTGCCTTCTTCAGTAACTGGTTCTCGTGAACCTTGAAACTGGTTTGTTTACACTTGCACTCCTAGAATAGCGATGAAATGTGAATGACTTTGTGATTGTATTTTCTTGCGTCTGAGAATTAACAAGATAGAAGATCGCATGTAATATTTCGTAGTCATGCGCCTTGAATTTAAAACTGAGATAAGATGGGTTTTATTAATTGTTTTCTCTTACGCCTTGCGTAATAATCTCGATAACTCTTGCATTTTGAATTGTTGTTTGGTAATTGATGGATTAGTTGAGTATAATGTTCGTGTGCGCATTGATTTTTATATGTTGATGGATTATCGTTTAGAAGTTGATTCACGCGCGCAGAGATTATTGTTGATGAAATTTTGTTTTAAAGTTTCATTCTCGTACACATTGAGTAATTTATATTGGCGCCCTGATGTGTATGGATGGTTGTGGGTGTAGTCTCTTCTTGCGTGCCATAATGGCATTGAAGTGTGAATGCTAGAAATTAAATGCTTCGCCCCTTGAAATTAAGACATAGTTGATTGCATTGCTTCGTTATTAATGGTAGAATGTTGATGTTGGGATGGTGTATTTGGTTTGGTAATACTTTATTTGTGTGTGTCATGATTCATGGTGACGATATGTCAGTCATGTGTCACATTGGATTATTAATGCTTTATTTTGTTTCATTAATTTATGTGATTGATGGGTTGATGATGTAGACTATTTATATTGATGTTTAAATTTTCCTAACACCGCCTTAAAAAGAAAAAAAAATGATCTTTTGTGCGTCATTGGTTGTCGTAACGAGGCCATTACAGGTAGCAAGAAATGATCTCTTAATTTTCATAGAGGTGGTACTGATATTTCTTGATATATGTAATATTGTTCTTCTTAACTTATAATGCATGCAATGGAAAATCTCAACATAGCTTTCAATTAAAACCCTTAAATACAGATATATAAAATTTTATATACAAATATACAAATTCTTATATATAGATATACTTGCGAAATAAATCATATCATTTGAGAAAAAGAAGTAACTATATTTACAGATATTTGTATCAATGGGGTTTGGAGTCTACTTTCAACAAATATTCAACCTCCCCTTTTAGAATAATGTGAACTTATAATCAACTATGACTTTGCAAAATGAAGGAAAAGTAAAATAGGTAGGCCATCAAAGAACATTACATTATCACTTCTTTAGAACTCCAAAATTATTTTGTTAGGTAATACATTTGAAATCACATGATTTGGACTCAAATTTAGAGAAATCACTAATGTAATTCCCCAAAAGAGTTATTTGTGGAATAATATAATATTCAAAATGTAACACATTTAACTATGTTTGAAACAAGAGGCTTGAAACAACCTCAACAAAATGTTAATCACAAATAGATAAACTGAACTAAATTATATTTTCCCTTTTACAAAGAGGAATTTTTCTCCTCTAGACCTCAGACATCGTGAAAGATGACTAGAAGAATTCATAGAAGGAACTGATCAGACACATATAGTCCTATTTTCCAAACATACATGGAATATTTGATGGAAATAAACAAGAAGAAAAAATAACAAGGAAGAAATTTAAGTAGGCCAATTCACAGAATCTTGGAATGAAAAAACTTTCTTCTTTTAGACTATTCACCACTATAAAAACTCCCGACTTCCAACAATGAGTTCTCAAAATATTTGCTTCTTTAAATTCCTTTCATCTTTTTTACAATATTCTCTTCATCTTATTAAAACTTATTTTTTTAGTTAGGGTTTTATTTTCCCATTATATATTCGTTCCGTCAATTGGGACCCAATTTAGAAGCTCAACAATTCCTTTTAGTAAACAATTTTTTAAAATATTTCACTACCAAGCTAGAAACTAGTCCTCATTGTTATTTAATTTTTAGGGAATGATAGTCATGATTGCATCCATATAAAATGATTCCAATGAGTTCTTATTGTCTCTATATTTCCTATGAGCTCTTGTTTTCTCAATTTGGACACCGGGATCAAAATTTATGGCCTCCTGAAGATAGACACTCATGAGTGGTCGATTTGTTCACTTGAATTACGAGCCTTTGATTTGCAAGTCAACCCCATTTATCCCATGTGCATTTGGGAATAGTTCTCATATATGTAAATGGAATCCCATATTATTTGTGTATGAAGTAGAAATAACTATGGAACCTTGTGTAGCTTGTGCAAAGTATAGCTTTTGGTTACCATGTCATCGCCCAATCATCATGCCAAGTCAATATTGAGTCATCTCTATCCAACTAATACCATCCATGTGTCACCTAAGAGTAGGTCCATGTTAAAATAGGGAAATGCATATGTAGACTAACGCGACTCAATAAAAATTATTAAGAAGGCTTAGTGAAAACTACTATGTGTTGGGAGATTGCAGGAATGCAGGTTGTGGGGTTGCACGGGTAGGGTGATATTAAAAGTGATATGAAAATTGATAAGTATTTGGAAAGTAGTATGACATCTAAATATGGATACTTGAGGGGCTTTGGACTTGCGAGGTTAGGAGTGGAAGGTTGTTATGAGGGAAGGGGTACCACATATGCATTCATGAGAAATGACTAAGTATGGAGTATGGACAAGATGAATAGTAGTGATAATGACTAAGTAGAGAAGTGTAGAGAGTATAAGGGAAGGATAATGAGGTATATTAATGAGGTTAGATGATGCAGGAGCATCTACAACTCGCCAAGCGAGCCAGCGCGTGGAGGAATGAAAATACAGCTGGACAGTGCCAGCGCATGCAAAATTTGAATCACTTGGGAAAGATCGTTGCGCCGCCGTTTGAAGGAAGAACATTCAAAGCGAGCGCCTTTGTATTATGTTGTAGATAGAAAGGCATTTAAGGTTTTTAATGCTGGTAGATAGGAAATTACTGTAGATTAGACATTTCTATTTTCGAGAGGGAAAACGGAGTAATAGACACCCTCCTTTGTACATTATTCAGATTCAACATTTCTTTCAAGAAGAGAGCAGAGCAGAGAGCTTGTGAAGAAACTCCATGTACAGTTATTGAATTAATAGGAAGGGCCTGATTCAAATTCCATGGACGCGTTTGAGCTCTGTGTGTTGTTGATATTGTGTTTGTGTATGTTTGCTTCATTTTATGCTTACCTGTTATATGCTGCTTATGTGATTGCATATCAGGTTAGGAATCTGAGGGAATGAGTTAC
>JASDQU010587429.1:72890-93278 GCA_032191745.1 Picea mariana | reverse complement strand
GATACCATCCATATTAATATTTACAATCTACTGATTTTTGGATACTGCAAGCAAGGTAAAATTGAGGAGGCCTCCACTCTTCTCTTTGAAATGGAGAAATGGTGTATTCTGCCAGATGGTTTTATGTTTGAGTCATTGATTAAAGGGCACTGTAAAATATGCAATGTGGAGGCAGCTCTGACACTGTTTCATGAAATGGAAAGGAGAGGAATTGTGGAAACTCTCTTTTGCTACACCAACCTTATTAATGGGTTTTGCAGTAAAGGCAGGTTGGAAGAAGCAAGTAAACTTGTAGATGAAATGCTTTAGAGGGATTTACTTCTTGGCATCAATGCTGATAGTAGATTGCACTCTAAATATTGTAGAAGATTTGACTCTTTGGGAACTGATAAATTGTTTGATGGGTCAGAGCTTGATGTCTCGTTTGTTGATTTCATAGGCTCTGTAAATGTAATAGGCTGGTCATTAAAGAAAAATACAGGGAATATGTCACTTACCATTCTCTCCGCGAGCTCCCTCTCCTGGCCGGTGCCCTCAGTCTCTCCCTCTCCTGGTCGGTGCCCTCCGCGAGTTCCGTCTACTGGCCGCTACCCTCAGTCTCTCCCTCTCCTAGCTGGTGCCCTCCGTGAGCTCCCTCTCCTAGCTGATGCCGTCCGCGAGCTCCCTCAGTCTCTCCCTCTCCTGGCCGATTCCCTCCGCGAGCTCCCTCTACTAGCCGATGCCCTCTGTCCAAATTAACGGTATACAACTAAAATGTGTGCAACCAATGGAAACAAATAATTTGATTAGCAAGGCATATTTTGGCATAGTAGGGGGGCATTCCTCTCTTACTAAGACAACCCAAAAAATCCTATGTTCAAGACTATGGTGGCCTAAAATCTTTAAGGATTATTTCAAATGATTAATAAATGTGTCTAGTGGCAAAAAGTGAGCAACAAACCAAGGATAAGGGATTTTCACAAACTTAAACCTATTCCTCTAATGCAAAATTTTGATCATTGGGGAATTTATTTTATTGGACCTTTTGTACTAGAAAACAAGAAGACGCTTTCAATATGTAATTATGGGCATAGATCTATTCACAAAGTGAGTAGGCGTTCAGGTTGTTGGATTGATAATTGTGTAAGAATCTACAAATTCTCGTTTGTAAAGATATTATGTCACTATGGATGTCTGGTACATACATCTTTTGATCCAGGGGCCCAGTTCTTTGCAAACAATTATAAAGGGTCTTCAATGCTTTCTTCGCTTCTTTGTTCTGTAAATGTATGTGAATGGGAGGATAAAGAGGTAGCATCATTATTCAAAATCATCTAGTACAACAACTTTTGCAAGGGAAATAACATTTACCATCACCCTTTTCACCCTCTTTAATTCTTTTCCCAGCTGTAATGTTTTTTGACATTCTTCCCCACAGACTTATACTGAAACAAATATCTATTTTTTGTTTGCTGAGAAGACCCGCAAACCCTTTTTGAAGCGTCGTTATTATAGCAAACTTGTCACAACATTCGTCAAATGCAACATATTTATAGATTTTTTAACGTCGCAATTCCGACGTAAAAGAGTCCTAAGTGACCATTGGTATTTTGACTTGGTGAACATACTAAGGTGACCATTGGAGGGGAAAACCTAGTTTCGCAAACGTCACAATTGCGACATACTCACAAACGTGGCAAGAGAGACGTTCCAGTGGAAAATGTGGCAATTAACGTGGCAAGACCGACATTCACGTGGCAATTGCGACATACATCTTCACAAACGTGGCAAGAGTGATGTTCGAGTGGAAAACATGGCAAGAGAGACGTTAACGTGGAAATTGCGACATACATCTTCACAAACATGGAAAGAGTGACGTTCCAGTGGAAAACATGGCAAGAGTGACGTTCCAGTGGAAAACGTGGCAAGAGCGACGTTAACGTGGCAAGAGCGACGTTAACGTGGAAATTGCGACATACATCTTCACAAACGTGGCAAGACAGACGTTCCAGTGAAAATGTGGCAAGAGAGACGTTCCAGTGGAAAACGTGGCAAGAGTGACGTTAACGTGGCAAGAGCAACGTTATCGGGCAACATGAATTTTTTTTTTTTTAACTTCCACTATTTTGCGACAATATGGACAGTTTTGTCCATAACTCCGCAAATAAAACGTCGGAATTTTTACAATATGTAGTAGTGCATAAATAGGATCTTTCTCCTCTTTCCGGCCCGAAGAACTCTAAAATGCTCTTCGATTTTCCTTTTGGAAAATTTGCACCCATAATGAAACTTCGTGAGATTCCTCCCTCACACTTCAGGGGATCGGAATTCATGGTATCATGAATCCTATAGTCAAGTGCCTGCTCACTATGGCCACCGAATCTTGAATCTCCGGTATCGACTCTGACTTTTCGGCTTTCGCAAGTTTGCGAGTTGCGATGACATGCAAATCTGCTCCACGAACCCCGATATCCTGATACTATATTCCCCGAAATCCCGATGTGTCAGGCTCCGACATGTTTCTCGGCACTAGCCCCACAGCTAGACCTTTCGTCGTTTCGGGACTTTGCACTTCGTGAGTTTGCAAGTCCTGATGCAAGATTTCCAGGACTTCGACTCACAAAACTCTGAAATGGTCAACACGGTTGACTTCCATGTCGATAGTACGCCACCTGTCCACCTCGATGCCTCTTCTGGTCCTACACCGTCCTTTTAGCCTTCGAGACTTTGCATTTCAGAATATCGTGATTCTCGTTTCAAGGTTTACGGGACTTCCACCTACGAAATACCAAAATAGGAATTTTGCTTGCAAATCCAACGGCCCTTGTGGCTTGGATCTAAGGTCCTACTCCTCCTGAGCTTAGAACCTTTCGAAACATTCATTGTAACTACCTTGTTCCTCCATGAGATCTAACGGCTCACAGGACTTTGTGGATTCTTCCCAGAGAACTCCGACCGTCCGTCTCTTCCTCTGAGAACCTCCTATGGTTCGAAGTCACTACGCCTTCCTTCAAACTTTCAAGGTGCTTGGCCTCTTTGCATTCTTTCAATGACTTTGAAGGCTTCAAATCCTTCTGAACTTTCCACGACTCTGCATCTTTTAGAAAAACACTTGCACGCACTCCTTGCAACATATTTTGAAACAGCTTCAAGTGCTTGAATCCCTTCGACCCTGCGCACTCCTGCAGCAGCAGTCTCTAAATTCTTCGCTAAGGTTCGCAAGCTTGAGACTTCACTCGGCCTGTGCACTCCTTGCACGACTCTTGTGCCTGACTGCACTTCTGTGGAAATGAGAACAAAAGCTATCTATCCTGAGCTATCAGAGAGAAAGCTCTGAATCTTTTGTCAATGCACTCCTTGCGGACAATTCAACTGCACTCCTTGCAGGAACTCTTGCTCAGACAGAGAAAAAATTAAAACTCATTCCATTACCCTTTCCTCTCGGATTTCAAACATTCAACAAGAAATCATTCATACATAGCATAAAAGCAATTGCATGACAGAAAGAGTAAAACATTCATGAGCATAACATTTAAAGATGCATACACAGAGAATATATGAACACCATNGAGTCTAAATCACAGTTTTCTTGTATTAATTCAGAAATTTTGTACATGGAGTCTGCTACACAGCTCTCTGCTTCTCTTCTATGCTCTTCTTCATGCTAATAATGTTACAATACACAATGAGGGTGTCTATATCGTGTTTCCCTCTCTCATTCTAAACTGTCTAATCTAGAATTAAATTCTATCTACTTGCATTAACTACCATAATTTCCTTCTACCTACTAAGGACGAGAGCGGATCGCTCAAAGTCCGATTACATTATACAAGGGCACTCCTTCTTAATGGCTTCACTTAAGGTTAGCACATTTACTTCAAGACAATTTTGAAATTTGTGTTGGGCGCTTGTCCAGCTATCTTTTGCTTCCGCGCTGGCTCGCTTGAGATGATTCTGCATCACTATCCAAACTTATCATCCGTGTTTGTAAAATCCAGATCTAAAAACACATATTTTTCCACATGTATGCATCTGTCCTACTATACAACATGCGTATAGGTAGGCTTCTCCACTACAACCAGCGTACATTGGGATTTGTGCCAGAAAATGAAAATTAATGTAGGGTTTCTATGTCACGACAGGAAATCTATGATCCTTGGACTTCCATATACTGGAAATGTTCTGACTCGGCCCTTCAGTTCCATTTTGAAGGCTATAAATGGGCCAATTCAGAGCTATGGAAAGAGGAGAAACAATTCAACTTTGAGAGCAAAGTTACTCTGGAGAAATTATTTACTTCATATTGAGTCTACATTACATTGTCCTATAAGTCTCAACACAGTGTTCATCCCCCAAGCTCTTCCCTTATTGATTGAGAACCTCATTGTTTCTCCCTTATGAGCTTGCCTTTGGTGGAGGATTGAAGTGGTGGAGGCCCAGCTAGAAGGAACTTAGTTTCTTGGTTCCAAACCGTGCCGACACAGAAGTTTGTAATATTTTCACTTCTGCTATTCTTATATTAGTAGAAATAGTATTTTCCCGTCCAATTGATATCTTGCAAATATTTGAATTATTATTAATTGGGTGTATTTGTCATGTTTATTAATGGATTATGCTATTGAATGTGTTAACAACATTTATTATAACCATTTGCTTGCTTTGCTTGGTTGTTGAGGACTAGTTGCAAGTATATTGCTTTGGGTCAAGTGCTCAACGATGGACTTCATCGAATGTCTGGACGAGGTAGGCCTTTTATATTATCTTGCTAGCATATTTGTTTTCATAGAATACTTGAGAAGGGAGTCGATTTTTGCAGTCATTTCCGTCTATTGTGGTTTACCCTAGCCATAGAGAGATTTTCCTCGTAACAAAATTAACGACCATACTGGGGATTGAATCTTCTTTCCTAGGGTTTGGAGCACTTTTCTCCTTAGATTTCTCTCGTTCCTATTGTGTTTCTTGTCGTATCATTGCTTGATAGCCTCTTTTCACTCTGGGTCTGAGTTTTAAGCCTTCTCCCTTGCCTGGCCTTGTTTTTTGAAACATATACGCACTTTTTGCCTTGAAAGTCGTGTATATACGCAGGTTGTCCCTCTGCAAGCTATGTACATATGCTTTGTTTTCCTAAGTAGTTGCATAGATCAAATTTCCTTGTTTGTTTTCTAGGTATGGTGGTTGTTGGGTGGGATTTGATGTTTTCTAGGTCCTCTTATGTCTCTGTAGTGTCTGTTAGGTGCTTGTGGGATGACAAGAAACCTATCTTTGGTTGAATTTTTGGGTGGAGTCTTTCTCATCATATTTTCATTTTGATTGTTCTTGTACATTGGGTTGGGTGTTTTGCTGCTTGATATCCTGCTTGTACATAGTAAAGTTTATATATCAAGTTTCTTTTTTAGTCCATGCATTTTCATTTTTATTATATTGCAAATACAAAAATATTAGGCTTTTTTCATTGCTTGGAATTTTTGGTCTTTTGAGTCTTTGTCATTAGCTTAGTGCATGTAATGAAAGATTGCATTTTTACTTCAGAATTGCAGAGTTGAAATTGAAAATTACATTTGCCTTTAGAAGAATGTCATTCATTGAAAATTAAAGTTAGGACTTTGCATTATTTAACATTCACTTTTCTTGCAGAGTCATAACATCATGAGTTTCATTTCCATACCTTCTTGAGTAATCACGGCCACTAAAATTAACGCTATAATTTAAAATTTATTAGTCACGATTTTATTTTTTGGGGTGCACAAACTAGCTTAGGATTTAGTGCCTTGGAAAAGGATTTTGTGAGTAAACTTATCCTAGGAAATTAAATCAATATATGTGTCTAAGAAAGGGAGTGGAGAAATCCATTGTATAATTGGTAATATTAGGAGGCTCCACTCACACCGGAGTTAATCACAAGGTCGCACGAGGTTGGTTGAATGGATATCCCCCTGATGCCTTCTTTGTGTTAGAGATATTTCAGGGGATCTATTCATATTTGGGGATCTTGTTAGTGCCCTTACCTCCATCAGAGGTGGTGCCTTAAAGGTTTCATGATTTTCTACCCTGCCCATATGGTGGACATGAATTATGACTCATCGCATGTGCATCGGTTATACATTGGTTTATTAGTTTCTTGACTTAGGTGCCACATAGGTTACTTGCAAGGGTTATTCTTAAGGTACCCTGGGTTAGATAAGGGTCGGACAACACACAACCTTTATGGAGGATTACCTCTTTGGGGGGATCTTACTGACTGGTTTCTAAGCCCACGAGGGCCCTTATAACTGATTTTGTTACCTCCGACCTTTAGTAGGGAGTCTTGGGCCCCTCTTGGACGAGACATACCTTCTTTAGGGAGGGAGTCCACTTTCAACCACTTTACCCTGTTTGTGTGCATATTGGTCGTTTGACTTTTGGTCTGCTCTTTGATTACTAGTTGGCCTTAGGGTTTATTTTTTATTTAGAGTGTTAAGTCATCATGGAGTCGGACCAACATCTTCTCTTGTCCTGTCGCTTATTAAAGTTACCACCATATTTCGAGTCTTTTCCTTTTAAAAGGCATAGAGTTATTAGGAGTGGTACACACACATCCACTGTTCAAACTTGTGATTCTACAAGGATGAGTATTGAACCTAGTCTTCATAACACTGGGAGCCCTTCGACTCCTACACCCACTATATTTAATGACACCCCTTCGAATCCTGCAACCACAATGGTTGTAGTGATGGAGGTACCTATCATTACAATGGCTCGGCCTATAGTGAATTCTCAATCTCTTGCCTCGAACCCTTTTGGGTCTCTTGGTCACTCATCGGGATATAATGTTTAGTCCATACCTATGGCCTATAGTCCTTTTTCCTATGGTATGTCTAACTTTACTTCGTAGTTTTTGAAAGCCATCCCAGCTGCCGACACTAATGCTATCATTGGGCTTGGGGGAAATACACCTCCTTATACTCTTTTTTCATTTGGTGGTTCTCAAATCACTCAAATGACTCCTAATATGGGAGGCATTCCTAATTTTAACCCTAGGTCTAATACTCTTTCTTCTGGGTGGAGAAACCAACCTAGCAGAAAATATTCTGCTGAATTTATATCCTACACCCCTACCTCTTCAGTGCCGATTCCAACCAATACGTTGGGCATGATGAATCCACCTATATCCTCCAGATTCCCACCCGAAGGAGGTCAATTTCACACTTTGGTAAACCCCCAACCCGGTTCCAATCCGGTTGGGGGAAATTTTTATAACCCTCAATAAAACACTCCTGTTGGAATGATACCCAACCAGCCTTTTATGAATCATCCCAGAGGAGGGATTTATAATCCCGGATAGGGCCATGGTGCTTACCAGAACCCTGGATGGGCTGTAGTTCCTCAAGCACAATATTTCCTGGGAACTTGGGGCCAGATGTCTCAACCCCGTCTCCCTTTTATGGCCACAATTAATCTACCAGACTTGTCTAAGTTGATGAATGACCCTGTGAGTCATGATCCTATATGCCCCCCCATCCCCACCAAGCTTCCTTCGTACATTCTGAAATTCAAAGGTAAGAATGGTGAAGATCATGGTGATCACATTACTACCTTTCACCTATGGTGCTCCTCGAATTACCTTAATGACCATTTTATTGAATTAAGATTATTTAAATGCACCCTAATTGGGGTCGCTATGAAATGGTATATCGAGCTACCTAGGGAGGCATATGGGACCTTTAATTAGATGGTATTGGTCTTCCTTAACCACTTCCAATTGTCGGTTTGTTATGATGTCGGCCTAGAACTTCTGTCAACTTTATGCCAGGACACAATCACTCATATCTCAGATCATATCCAGGAGTGGCATAGACAAAAGAGGTTGATTAAGACCCCCATAGCCCCAACCTTTATTTTAGAATGGTTCCTTAAGTATTTGCACCCTCCTATATCAAAGGATGTTGGTACTGTCGGGGTTACCACTGAGGAAGAAGCGATCTTCAAATCCCAACAACTAGATATGATATACGCTAAATTTGGGATGTTATACGATAATCTTCCGGATGCACCATGGTCAACTTACGACCATAGAAAAAATCTTGGACCTCATGCTGATGGCATTATAGGTACCACCAATGTAAAATCCATAGACTCGGTGACAAGCCATTTGAAAGAGTTATCTCTAAACCAGTCTGTAGGAGGGACAAATTCATGTGTGTCTTCCAACCCCACTTAGTCAGCGGATGTACATTCCGTGCAATCATCGGCAAACCCAAATGGTAACCAACAACCAGGCGTGAATAAGAAGAAAGAACGTAATAATCATAAGGGTGGGAAAAATAATAATAAACCCAAGGACAATGGTAATAATGAGAAGATGAATAATAACGCTGGAGAGGGAAAACGAGAAAGACGTAAGGTGAAGTTTCCCAATTGGGCCACTTCGTTGTCTTGTTCACATGATTTCCTCAATGATACTTTTATGTCGGACGAATCTATCATCGAGGCCATGAATGGCTCCAACAAACCTTGGGACTATATGCATCACTGCTCTTATTTTCTCCCAGATCTTGAAAGAATATAACAAGATGACTTTCGATCTACTTTGAGTGAGATAGTTAGTCCCACCGTAGTTCCTCTTGAGACACACTGTATTTATGATGAAGGAAACATGGTGAGTATTTCTCTTACTTTCATGATCAATATCTCTTGTACCCCTGACAAGATAAAAAACATACATATTGGTGTGGATTATTCTCTAGAAGAAATCCTGATCTACACTGAACTCTTCAAGGAATTTTGAGATGTATTTTCTTGGTCATATGAAGAGATGCCAGGAATCGACCCTTGTATTCTTGAGAATAATATTAGTACTTATTCGGATGCTAAACCTGTTCGACAATGTCTTAGAGATTTGAATCCACTGAAGGCCCTTGATATTAAGGCAAAGGTGGAGAAGCTACTTAATGTTGGCTTCATCTACCCAGTTCCATTGACTGAATGGGTATCCAATCCCATTCCTGTGAACAAGAAGCAAGGAACTATCCGTGTATGTATGGAATTTTGTGACCTGAACAAGGCCTATCGTAAAGACAACTTCCCGACACCTTTCATCGATTAGATTCTTGACGAGTGTGCGAGAAGCGAAGTATTTTCATTTATGGACGAATTTTTAGGGTATAAACAAATCCAAATTAAACTTGAGGATCAAAACAAGACGACATTTATTTGTCCTTGGGGTACTTTCGCATACCGGAAAATGCCTTTTGGCCTTAAAAACGTCGAGGCAACCTTCCAACGTGCCATGGATTTCTCTTTTCAAGATCTTAAGCATATAGTGAAAGCTTACCTTAACGATCTTGCTGCTCACTCTTGCAAGAGAGCGTATCATCCCATGCATCTTTGGATTATTTTTGAAAGATGTCATTACTATAGAATCCGTTTGAACCCTCACTAGTGCATCTTTTGCGTTAGGTCTGGTCGTCTTTTGGGATTTCTAGTTTCTCAGACCGGGATCATGGTAGATCCACTAAAGGTTGAGGAAATACATTTATTGCCTCCCCTGCACACTATTAGAAAACTTCAAGGTCTACATGGGAACACTAACTTTCTATGTAGGTTTATAGTGAATTACACCAATATCACTAAGGGGTTCATGCGTCTTTTGAAGGACACCCCTTTTATCTGGGATAAGTGAGCGCAAGAGTCCTTAGACTCTTTGAAGAAGGCCTTGGTATTGACGCCTCTGTTGAAGTCTCATGACTATAGTAGAGATTACTTGCTTTACATCATTGCATCTAAGGAGACAATTGGTATGGTTTTGTTTTAGAAGGATGATGAGCTCTGCGAGCATGTCATCTACTATCTCAGTCGAAACTTAGTCAGTCCTGAAGTTAATTATTCCCACACTGAAAAGCTAGCTTTGGTTTCCATTCACGCAGTCCAACGATTACGTCATTATATATTGCTTTGCAAGACTACTGTGGTTTCTGATGTCAATCCATTTCAATACGTCCTTACCAGGCGTATCATAGGGGGAAGATATAATAAATGGATTGTCATTTTACAAGAGTTTGATATCAATTTCGCTTCTACAAAATACAAGAAATCACTGGTCTTCATGGAGTTAATATTCGACTTTCCATGATTAGATGAGGATGTTATCTCTGTTGATCTGTTTGTGGATGAACACATTTTAATTGTCTCATCGTCCGACCCCTGCTATGGGGACATTTTTCTCTATCTTCAAACTTTGAATTTCCCTTAGCATCTCATGCAAGATGACCGACGGTGTGTAAGGTATCAAGATAAGAATTATACTATCATTAATGACACTCTGTATCACCGAGGAATAGAAAATATATTGCATCATTTTTTAAATCATGGAGAAGCTGAGTTAGTCCTAAATGATTCCCACAGTGGGGCTTGTGGTGGTCATCTATCGAGGCTTGCGACAACCCAAACAATTTTGCGAGTCGGTTATTTCTGGCCTACTATCATTAAAGATTGTATTGATGCGGTTAAGAAGTGTCACCCCTACCAGGTGTTCACTCATAAAATGCACTTGCATCCATCCCCTCTTCACCCAGTCATTACCGTAGGTCCCTTCACCAAGTGGGGGGTGGAATTCATGGATTGCAACACAACTTCAGTTTGGGGGAACCAACACATTATCGTGGTCATCGACGACTTTACTAAGTGGGCCAAGGTCATTCCTACAGTTAAATCTGATGGGAATATTTTTGCCTTCTTCGTATTTAATCAAATTATCACCTGATTCGGTATCCTGAGTGAGATTGTCACTGATCATGGCAGTCACTTTCAGAATGAAATGATGGAAGAGATAGAATCTAAGATGGGGTTTAGACATGGTCATTCTTCTCCCTATTACCCCTAGGAAAATGGACAAGTAGAGGCTGTCAACAAGTCTCTCAAGACCATTTTGTAAAAAATTGTTAGCTAGAGTAAGTCTGACCGGCACATTATGCTATATCCCACACTTTGGGAATACCAAACCTCAGTCAAGACTGCCATTGAATTTTCCCCTTTCCAGTTAGTAGATGGTGTGGATTCGACATTACCTATTGAATGATAAATCCCTTCTCTTACATTGGCAGTCACATTCCTACCTGACACTTATGATCTCGAGCGATGCCTTGTACACCTAGAGAGTCTTGACAAGTAGTGTCGAGACACCTCTACGACTATCAAGGTGAAAAAAAGACGTGTCAAGGTCTAGTATGATAATTTTGTCTGTCCTTGGTTGTACGCTTAGGGTGACTTGGTCCTCTTGTATGATCAAGCTAAGGAACCATTGGGGGCAGTCAAGTTTAAACCCATGTAGCACGGTCCTTATATCATGTGACGTGTCTTAGAAAAATGAGCCTATGAGTTGGAATATTATGAAGGGAATATGTTGGTTGAGCCCAGGAATGGGCTCTACTTGAAAAGATATTACGCTTGAGCCCCAATATTGGGCAAAACTCTTTGTATACTAATGTAATTTAGTGTATATATATTTTCCCTTTCTTTTCTTCTTCATCTTGCTTATCGAGTTTTCCCTTGGTTGGAATATGTCAATGGAGTCTTCGGTTTACCTAGGATTCACAGACGGAGCCAGTCGTCATACACAGAACTTGATTTTCTCTGCTTGGGTGGTTTACTCACCTGAGGGTCTATTGATGTCTTCAGGTGGCGTATGCCCAGGTCCATCCACAAATAATGTGTCTGAATATAGCATCGTTATAGAACTTTTGTGCGATGCTATCTCACATGGTATTTGCTTGTTAGAGGTTCGCCTGGATTCCCAGTTAGTAGTATGTCAATTGAACGACAATTACCGCATGCATTGTTGTAGGATAAATTAGTAAATGAAGACATAAACTAATCTCGCTATATCCACCTAGATCTAGAACAAAACAAGATAGGACATGGCACTTTCCCTAAGTTACAATCATTGAATTTACTACCAAAGAAGGAATAGTTGACATACCTTTAGATATCGCTTCCTTATATCTTTGTTGTCCCTGCTTCGCTCCAATGCTCTTTTGAAATCAAATCTCTAATGACACAAACCAACCAAAGTGAAAGAAGTAAAGTATATTCAATGACAACCTATGCATATGATCAAGGAGTTATGCAATAAAATAAAGACTATTCTATGGGAAAGAAACATGTCGTTGTATTCTATTAAATAATAGGAAAAGAAATTACAACTAGATGCCTTGATGTCATAAGGTCCCTTCCAATGATTCCTTTCTTCCCACACACTTCTAATCCAAGGATTCTAAGATCAACAATCTATCTTGACAAAGTAATGCTCAAAATACAAATCCAAGCTACAAAACTGAATAACTCAACCAAGCTCCAAAACCAACCCTTTCTCCATGAGAGCTCCTATCCTTTTATAAGCTGAAGAGGATAAGGTGAGGAGGTTAGGATGATCCCACTAAATCATGAAAGCAATTAATATCCAAACCATTCGGAGGCCACCTCACTGGAGAAGCTTATCCTTCCAGAAGCATCGAGAAAATGCTTGTTTTTCCCATGTACAAAGGCCACCGCACCCTAGCTATAGAGAAACCTATGGAAACTCCACAATTGATACATAGATAAAGGTGCGGAAATGAATCATTTTCACACCTTGTATATAGTGCAACCTTCGGAAAACCTCCTTAATAGGGTTTTTACAAAGGAAAATCTAATTTCTTCTCTCAGGCAAAGTTCTTCTCCCTTCTTTCTTCAAGAATTCAGGCCACTGACCCTTCTGAAGGAAACATATAGGTTTACATCATTAACGATCATAAGGGTGATGAAAATAATGTGTAACAGAGATCCCCCCAAAGTATGAAGTTAGAACATAGTGATAGCTAAAATAATTTGTCGCGTGTGTGTAGGGAACAAGGAACATGTCGGTCATAAATCTTCCAACAAACAAGGAAATGCAGTACAATAATATATCATCATTGAGGTAGGCATTCCCATACTCAGAATACAAATGACTCAAATCATAAGTGTCAGCATGCGAAGATCCATGTCAAGTAAGACAGGTCATGGCCACCAAAAATACGCTGTGTATCCATGCCAATATGACTCAAATATGAACATGGCCACCAAGAATACAATATGGATCTATGTGTTAAAGACTCAAATTTTAACATATCCATGAGACATACAATGTGGATATATGTAACAGGACACTAAATATACTCCAACGCAACTTGAATCTGTCATAAAATATCCAGTGTCTTCATCTCCACCACTCTATAGTACGAATCTAACCATGCGAATATATGTGATGAAGTCGAACATGGTAAAAACCACTTGATTATCAGTCATTAGTGTATACCATTAAAAAGTGCAAGGGAAATCATCATTAATGTTAATGACTCCCAAGGTACACTAGTGCAATGCAACGAATGTGAATTAATGAGATGAAGTCAAACACTCGGTGGAACCTGCCAATTAGGGGTCAATAATGAAAACCAACTGTCGAAAGAGAGAAAACCTACAATTGAGGCATGCAAGTTCCAAGGTACCAATTAGTTTCTATGTCTAATTCCTAGATAATGAGTTGAATTCGACAGGAAAAGACTCGTCACAGGAGGGCCTTAATGTATCCCCCATCACTGAAATGAAACGAGTAACAATATTTGAGGTAGATCACAGTAAAAAATGATTTATGACTGACTCAGGGATGGTCGACGCAATAGAAGGTTTAAGGACTATAGAAATGGTCGACGCAATAGAAGGATTTCAGGGTTGAACTTTTCTTTGAACATATTGATGACATCACAACTATCTTGGAAACACTGACTCAACAACAGGGATCACAAACCAGTTTGTAATCTTATAAAGGAGTATGATCAAGAGACAAGCAGATTTTCCAACCTAGACACAAAGCGAGTGAATAGGTGTCATGTTCAAAATTGACTCTTCCATGGAATATAGGTTTAGACACATTTCTTTCCCAATTTTTCCCCCACCATTTCTGGCGAGTACCTCTTTATTTTTACACAAGCTTGAGGAGCATAACATATTCTTGTATATGTAAGCTAATCCTTTGTATGAGTCCCTCAGAGTATGTTTAAATAACCCTAAGAAGGAGTGGTTCGGTCCCATATGGGTCTTTCGATGTTTGTTTAATGAGTCCAAAGATAGAAAACTTGAAGGTTTTTCGTGTTTTGAGAGTCTGAAAAACACTTAAGGAGAACTCTCCTAGTTCCTTTTTCGTAAAGTAGTCTGATGAGACCAAAAAAGAGATAAACTATCACCCAAGATACATTTTCTTCAAATACTTTAATGAGCGTGAAAAGAACAAGGTCGCTCGACAATATTTTCATGTTTAGAGAGTCTAAAAAGAGCTTAAAGGGAACTCCAGGGGGTTGTTTTTTCTTATAACATTTACAAGTATGAAAAAATGATAAAAGTATACTCGGTTACATTCTCATTGATTTACGAGCACAAGAGAGAACATAGACTAATCTTGGGATTTTTTTCATTGTTACGCAAGCTTTAAAACAAAACAAAACTATGCTTGGGATATATTTTATTTTTTCACAAGCTTAGAAACTAAACAAAACTATGCTTGGACCTGATTTCATTTTTACACAAGATCAAACCAGAGGAAACTATTCTTGAGGTAGGTGGTTTCATTTTAACACAAGCTTGAACCAAATCAAACTATGCTTGAACTTCCCAATNAGAGGCTGAGAGCACTGCCCCCCAAGATTGATTTTATCCAACTGCAAAGAAGAATGAAATGAAGCTTCAAATGCTTAACGTAGGACTTGACTCAACAATAGAGAAGGGGGGGGGGGATATTTCATTTTTTAATGAGATTGACACAGGAAAAGAACTATGCTCAAGAATCCAGGTTCAATCCCTAGATGTTTGTTTCATTTTTTAACGATCTTGACATAGAAACAAGAACTATGCTCGTAACCTTCATTTCATTTTTGAACGAGGTTGCTACAAAGATGAAAAACTATCCTCAAAACTAGTTTCATTTTTTAACGAGCTTGAAATCTGAAAATCATGCTCAAAGATGGTTTCATTTTTTAATGAGCTTGAGATAAAAAAACCATGCTCAAAGATGGTTTCATTTTCTAATGAGTTTGAAATCAGAAAACCATGCTCAAAGGTCATTTCATTTTTTAACGAGCTTGAAAACAGAAAACCATGCTCAAAGGTGTTGCTTGATCATGGCTTCCAAGAGGACAATGCTTCGAAAGGACACCATGTCAAGGGACAAAACTTGGTCATGGATTCCAAGTGATCTTCATTTGGTGGAAGAGACACACTCTGGAAGGAACACATGTCAAGGTCCATGACATGGGTAAGGAGATAATGCTCTAAAATACCTATCAAAGAAATCACCATGTCGACTACTAGATCTAATTCATCAGAAGTCAAATTCATGGGAGACAACGCCACATAATTAACATGTGGTTGGGGCGATACCATCTGCATATAAGAAACATTTAGGGAGGTAATCCAGTCAAGACCAATGAATGAAAGTTTATCAATAGTCACAATTCATCCATCGTGAGGGAAATATATCACACGAAAAAGAGTGGAAACAATAGCTTTCATGGCATAGACATAATCCCGCCCAAGGAGTAAAGAAAAATCCAAGGGGTCTTGGACTACCATGGCATCAATAAATACAGTTTTCCTGCCCAAAGTTATAGAAAAATGAGGAAGGGTCCCTAAAGGTTGACTATTGCTACTGTTAAAAGATAACAGATTCTGCGTAACTGGCACAAGCTGAGGACAACCCAAAGATTGCCAAGCAAAAGAGGACAAAATACTAATAGACGCACCTTCATATATCAGTGTCTGAGGAACGTCTCGACCACAAACCTACACTGTGCTCTGGAAAGGAATGTGAGAGGGAAGACGAGGTCCAATTAGCATACCCCAATCAAAATGGATGGCCTTATTACTTGGAGGGGGTTCCACGGGAGAAGGAGGAATACCCTCGGGCATGGTAGAGTCTGTATCAACGAGAAAAACATGGGCAATATCAGATTTAATCTTGAGCAGGTGAGTAGGATTGAATGATAATGACATCAAATCGACCACTTGGGTTTCATTCTCCAAGGGAAGAATTGGGTTGACGGGTGGAAACAAATCGACCACTAGGGTTTCACTCTCTAATGGGAGAGTGGGATCGACCAAGGATGGGATCAGATCGACCACGTGTGTTTCACTCTCTAACGGGAGAGTGGGATCGACTGAATATGGGAACAAATCAACCACTTTGTCAACTTCTTCAACTAAGGAAGTGACCAGATTGAAAACATGATCAACCAGACTAATCGACGAAGGGACCGGATTGATCATTCCATCAACTATAGGTGGGTCGAGAGTAAGCTTGCGATAAGCAGCTAGAAGTTGAGGTTGTGAAACAATCATGTATGCCAGGAATTTTGAGGCTTCATCCATACGAGGGAAAAGGTGAGTTAGATGAATCCATTTTCATAACATGCACAGTAACTTGACTCTACTTTTCTTCTTCCCAATGGTATTTTGACTAGTTGACGGGAGGTCAGCAACCTGTTGTTCAGAGGCTAATGACAAGGGATGGCGAGGGTGTGTAGACCATGCTTCTATAACCTTGGATAGACCAGGGAAATCCTTAAGAAGATGGATACCCTTACAAAACTTGCAAGGGTACTTGGGCTTACAGGTTGTTTGGGTGATCTTGACATCATCAACACTCCTAGCATGACTAACAGTAAATGGTTTCTTTCCAACATGCCTAACAGTCATTGAAAGTTTGGACCCTTTCTTATTTTTCTTCTTCTTATTCTTCCTTTTCTTCTTCTTCTTATCCACTGAGTTACTAGCTTTAGAGCTTTCACTCAGCGAAGAAGATGAAATGGAAGAAGACTGTGCAAGTGAAGAAGGCGAAGAAGGTCTTACTGGTGAAGAAGGTGAAGGATCAACATGAGGTTGATTCTCTTGGGGAGAAGTGATTACAACCGACACACTAACTGCATTCAGGATTGCCTGAGTGGAAAACAACCATATCAGTAATCTAATTGTGAGACCTAGAAGGCTCAAAGTAGTGATGTGAGGAGGACCAATGTTTCCATAAGAGGGAAAAACAAAAGTTTCCCCTAGAAAAGGGGTTCCTTCATTGGTCATTCCAGGAACTGACGCCATTAAGAACAAAAATCCAATCGAGAGTTCACTAGAGAAAACAAACAACACACACTAAAAATCTAGTAAGCAAGCAATCCAACAAAATCTTTTCACAATGAGCACACTGGTTGGTGATGAAATCCAATGTCATGGGAACAAAGTAAGAAGGGGTTGAGATAGAGCACGTGGAAAAGTTACGTTGACAACTTGCTTAACGAACTTACACCCTGGTGCAAGATCCCACACATAATCATGGGTATACCCTCCAAGGCACCCGAGTGAGTTTGGTCAACGTTGATTCCAGGTACCATGAAGACTTTCCCCTCCACAGTCACCTTGTGTAAAAACCCTAAAGAGATAGGCCACTAAGGTTACCAGTCACTATAGTGATTCCCGGGGAAATAGTCGTCAGTCTGATCCACACGTAAAGGCAGGGTATCTAGCCCAAAATCAACTTGAAAGGCTTCTAATCATGATTGTGGGTATACCTTCAAGCGACCCCCATAATACGCACAATACCTACACCAATACCAGCAAAGAAGGGTGAGTAACACTGCCAGTCTCAATGTGATCTCGTGATTGACCCTTGTGTGAGAAGGGCTTCCTAGGACAAAATGTAATAAGTGGATTTACTACTCCCTAACTCAAGATTCTATGTTTGTTTGTAGCTTTGGAAAGTTATATTTCACACCTATTTCAAATCCCTACAACTAATCTAATGCAGGTTTTCTACCAAAAAATATAAAAATGTCTAATCAATTTTTATAAGGACTTTATTTTTAAGGTTGTTGTTACTCAAAAGGAAAATGGTGTGGACAATATGGAGTTTTGACTGACTTGAAAGTTATGCAAAGATATGAATATGCAATCTTTTAATTTCGATGAAAGCTGTGCTATGAGAAGGAGAAAACATTTATCATTCCCATATGCACAATGTTCCAAAATATATTAAACTCATCAATATCAATATCTTCAAGAAATCAAATGTAAGGACGCCCCCAATCTAATGTAAAGCAAGAAATTGAAATTTTTTGTTTCAAGGAGACACTAAAAGCAATAGAGAACTTCCTCAAAACAAAATCAACCCAAACAAAGTTTCTTTTTTAACATGGTTTATTTAGAAAAAGAAGTATTACTTCACTAAACAATTCTAAAGAAAAACAAGCTTTGTAACATAAAAACACTCAAAGTAAGAGATCAAGTCTTTCAAAAGAAAACAAAGCAAAAAATAAGGCAAAGATGGCTGAAAAAAATTCAAATTTTTTCAAGCAGACTGTAATCGGACCCAACAAATCACCCTAGAACCATATCACAGATCTGGGTAGGGAAAACAACCAAAAAAACAAATTTTTTTCTCAATTTCCGCAGGCTGTAGACTAACACAGTGCGGAAATCCCTGATTATTGTAGGCCAGATATGGGTAGGGTGCAGATTTTCCACACTGGTCTAAATAGGTAGGGTGTGGAAATAATAAGTTGTCGCACTGTCCCTCAAAGAAGGATGTGGAAATCAAACAAAAATGGAAAAATTAAAAATTAAGAAGGTTTTCTAGTGAGATTTAATAGTTTGAGAGTCAAGTTGGATCTCCCAGTGACTTAGAAATCATAAACAAAGAAATCAAAGCAAGAAAGAAAGACAAACTATAAAAAAATCTGTTCCCCAGTGGAGTCACCAATTTTATTGTAGGATAATCGGTAAATGCAGACATAAACTAATCTCCCTAGATCCACCTAGATCTAGAACAAAACAAGACTAGACATGGCGCTTTACCTAAGTTACAATCATTGAATTTACTACCAAATAAGGAATATATGACATACCTTTAGATATCACTTCCTTATATCTTTGTTGTCCCTGCTTCGCTCCAGTGCTCTTGTGAAATCAAATCTGCAATGACACAAACCAACCAAAGTGAAAGCAGTAAAGTATATTCAATGATAACCTATGCATATGATGAAGGAGTTATGCAATAAAATAAAGATTATTCTATGGGAAAGAAATACGCCACTGTATTATATTAAATAATAGGAAGAGAGATTACAACTAGATGCCTTAATATCGTAAGGTCCCTTAAAATGATTTCTTGCTTCCCACACACTTCTAATCCAAGGATTCTGAGATCAACAATCTATCTTGACAAAGTAATGCTCAAAAGCCAAATCCAAGCTACAAAATTGAATAACTCAACCAAGATCCAAAACCAACCCTTTCTCCATGAGAGATCCCCTCCTTTTATAAGATGAAGAGGATAAGGTGAGGAGGTTAGGATGATCCCACTAAATCATGAAAGCAAGTAAGATCCAAACCATTTGGAGGCCACCTCACCATAGAAGCTTCTCCTTCCAAAAGCATCGAGAAAATGCTCATTTTTCCCACGTACGAAGGTCGCTGCAACCTAGCTATAGAGAAACCTGTGGAAACTTCGCAATCCAAACACAGAGCAAGGTGCATAAATCAAGTATTTTTGCACCCTATATATAGTGCAACCTACGGAAATCCTCCTTAATAGGGTTTTTACAAAGGAAAATCCAATTTCTTCTCTTAGGCAAAGTTCTTCTCCCTTCTTTCTTCAGGAATTCAGGCCATTGAACCTTCTTAAGGCAACAAATAGGTTTACATCATTAACGGTCATAAGGGTGACAAAAATAATGTGTAACATGCATTATCCTACTTTACTCCGATGATTCCTACAAGTACATATTTTAGAACGACAGTTTGATTTTATTACTTACTATCACATTCTTTGGATTTCTAATCATCCAATGCTTATGCTAATTTTGTTTTACATTTCCATTTGTCACATAACTAAATCAAATAAAACCATCTCATCAATATACACATTGTAAAATATAAGTAAAGTCAAAGATCCCTTTTATATATATTCCAACCAATATGGTGTTTATAGTACAAAATTGGGGCTAATACCCTCAATACATATACAGTCGGTACTACAATATCCACAACATCTACACCTATGGCGTCGGATGTGTGTCATGGTAAAAAACTATGACGTTTGGTAGAAGTCGAAAGAGTCATACCCAGGCTTTGGGCACACCAACCACCTATCGCTGCATGGATTTTGGAAGATCCTCTACCTGAGCCATGGGAATCATATGAGTCAAACAAGACAGGTTTCCCTACACATTTTGTAGGAATCTCTCAGCTTCTCCTCCAACTGCCTCATCTCCCCATTTACTCCATCGATGTCAAGGAATCCCTTTCGGCCATCGTGGACCCACGTCTACGTTACACAAATGTCTAGTTAGTACTTAAGCATCATCCAAAAATGTTTTTTTT